>JAJIYU010014658.1:0-13105 GCA_030144865.1 Tinospora cordifolia
GTTTGAGTCTTGCCAAAAACAAAACCCTACACCCAGTTAGTGGTGGCTAAGGTGGGTACAATATCTTCATGGTGGACCCGGGTTGTTACATTTTATGTCTGTGTAATTATCTCTATGGCGACCTTTGCTATTTTTTGAAACTACATGGTTATGGGACTATCTTTTGCTAGCCTTAGCAAATATGGGTTTCTTCTAAGTATTTATAATATAATCCTTAAGTGTTCATAGGTTTCGTCTCCTATTGCATAGGTTTCTTCTAGCTTACTGACTTGGTATGTGAATCGAATTGGCATGAAATGAACCACTTTAGTGAGAGGATCCCCTACAACCCATATAATATCTTCTCCTTTTTGGTTCTTAGGCAAACCACTGACGAAGTCAATAGTGACGTTATCCCACTTCCATTTAGGATTAAGGATGGTTGTAACATTCGAAAATATTTTCAATGTTCTACTTTTACTTGTTGATAGATTAAATACTCAAAGATATGCTTAGTTGCGTCTCTCTTCATTCCTTTCCACTAGTAAGTCTTTCTAAGATTTTGGTACATCTTATTTCTACTTGGATGCATTGTATACTTTGTCTGATGTGCCTCATCCACTATGATCTGCTCACTCTGTTCACAAATTCTTTCTTCAAGTCTTGGGTTTTCTCAGCATCTAACCTGAGCTTAGTATGCTTATCCTTTTCAATTTCCTCTTTTAGGCTTGTAAGCCATTTGTCTTACCTTTGTTCATCGCTAATCTAATGTAAAAGATCCAAATGGCAATAGGTCTATCCTTCATTCACACCCAGCCTATAGTCTTTGGTTAACTAGTACTTCCGTTTAAATTTGAAAATTCTTTGGTAGCACCCCACCTCTGACTTATCAAACGTGACCACATGGCAAGCCTCAAGATTGCTGCTTTAAGTGACTAACACTTTTCTTTCTAGTTTTGACATTTAAAACATGGCCACAAAAGCTCTTAAGGAAATTAATTTCATTAATTGGAAAAGTTTAGGTACAAAACCTTATACAACCAAAAATTCGTAAATGCTAACATATAGCAATTTTTCAGTAAAGGACTCTATGGCACTAATTAAATTTAAAACATGTTTTCCTTTCGTAATATTGTTATCCTAGGGTTTCCTAGGTAGGTCTTGATCTTTTTGAGCCTCAATAGCAAACACTATGGCTTGGTTCTACCCACGACACTGATTCTGCCCCTAGTTGGCACTCTACTATTGTTGTCTGTAATGCCCTAAAAATTTTGTATTTGATAAAATGAAGTCCAATGTCTATTCAATGAAATTTGGGTGCAAAATAAAATCAGACTCATTTCAAGGCTAAATTTGGCAGGTTTCCAAAAGTCTCATTTGGTGAACCTTAGATTTTTTATTTGTCAAACGCCCTTCATGTGGTCCAAATTAGAAAGAATTGACATTTAGGGTACTTTGGGAAATTGAAATAACATGAAACGAAATGGGATGATGTGAACTAATAAGATAAACAATATATCCAAAAATTAGGACTATTGGCCAAGGTTTAGATTTTCGTTTCATAGTGTCTTCAGTGAGTTCTAAATAAGGAAAGTAAATGAAAACCAATTTGGCCAAACCATATATTGAAAATCTTAATTTTTTCATGTGATTCCAAAACTATAGGTCAAAAATCATAATTCCTTGTAAATAAGGATATATTAATTTTTATTTAATTTTTGTGAACCCATGAAGGCATGGCCACCCTAAGCATGTGCAAGTCACATGAGTGGAACACCATGATCATGTACATCCTCACCCTACCCAACCTGAATGGGTCGTTTCCCTCATTTGAATTCATGAAAAATGATCCCATGTGCCATGCAAATGACTCAGTACATCACACCTATGAGAAGTTTTCCCATGGTTAGAAACCAAGACAAGTGATCCCATGTACCAAGATAAATAATCCAATGTACCCATGCACCCTAAAAATGTCTACACCATGTGTGTATTTTCTACATGTGCCAAATTTTAAATCAAGATAGTTTCCTAGGATTCCTAAGATCTTGATCTTGTGTCCCTCAAGTCTGATCATGTATATTCCTAGGATTCCTAAGACCTTGATCTTGTGTCCGTCAAGTCTGATCATGTATATAGATTCCTAAGATTCCTAAGAACTTGATCTTGTGTCCCTCAAGTCCGATCATGTACTCACCAACCACCTTTGCTCAAGGAAACAATTCCCTAATCAAAAACACAAAAATTAGAAGTCTTTCTATGCATGTTTGTGTGATGACCAAGCATGAAACAAGCAAAGTGTAAGCATATTGGCCCAAAGCATGCAAAAACATCCTAGATGTCTATGAAAAGGTTCTCTTGTGATCTTGCCCAAAAAGTCTCCCCTTGTGCTCTTGAAAATCTATATAAACCCCCCTAGTTGCTCTCATTCTTCTCATCCCTAAGCAAGAGTTGAAATCTTCCTCTTTGCTTGTTCTAGCCTTCTTCTTAGCAACGCCTTCTCATCTTCTTTGTTCTTGCTTTCAATTTCAGTGAGAAGTTAGGTTTTGTAGTTGTCTTTTCTTGTTCTTGAAGTTCTTGAATTCCTAAAAGTGATACATAAGAGGAACCTCTGCCAGATTTAACAAGAAACCCAGATTGAGGTGGATGGAATTTTTAGAACTTATTCTTTGCTACTTCAAGTATTTAGTATATTCATGTTTGTTTTTAGTTTTCAGCATATTTATATTTCATTTTGAATCATGTTTGATCAAGTTTTATTTTCAGTTTAGCATGTTTTCATGTTTTAATTCATATACAATAGCATAAAATGCATAGAAACCATGCTTAGGCTTATTTTTGAGTTTTCAAGCATGCCATATATATTTTTCATGTTTTCTTGATTATTTAAATTCTGATATCAACTCTTATGATTTACTATCATGGTTATTTGAATTTAAATATGTGAAAGTGAAAATAAGAGCCATGTACCATCATTATAGTCTAAGTGATGCTATGGGTGTTCTTTGCATAAACTTAGTGTATATGAGTAACATAACTAAGTATGGATGTGTTTTAAAATACTTCGAATGTGGACATGTGATCTTTATTTCCAATGAAATGTGATAAGATGAATTGTCATTCCATCTTAGAATAGGAATATTTTAATGAAGAACATCAAGGGTTTAGAACCCCTTTTGGTCAAATATACAACTTTAACAAGATATTGTTTGAAACACTTAATGCTTGTAAGTGATTGAAATTGGATATACTTTTGATTTGAATTAGTAAATTAGTAGTTTAATGAATGATATACTAGGCTATATGCTCACCCCTCTCTTTAATATTTTTCAGGGAATTAAATATGAAGACTATAAATGATTAGAATCTTTTTTAATGTAAGGGCATATTGCTCAATTTTGATTTATTAAGCCTTCTACTGAATTTTATTCTTGATTTATGTACTCCCTTTTTATTATTTGAATTTCAAGCATGTATCCTTTTAATTTATTCAATAAATAAAGATTGAAGTTTTTTCCTTTTTCTCTCTTGTAATAGTCTTATTAAAAAGAAATTAAATTATTTGGGTTGTGTGCTTATTGAAAAGTAATAAGACTTGAGATATTGAAATGTGATACAAGTTGTGTACTTTAAAATGTAACATAGGACCCAACCCACCATGTGGTTGAGCTTAAACTTGTTTCTAGGGGGTTGGGTTGTTACACTTTTGCCTTGAGAACGATCATTCTGACCTCCTCTCTGAGTGTTTTGTGGGTGAGGAGCCTAAGAGGGTGCAGTTGGGCATGACAAGATGACCCTTCTGTTTGCATACATAGCACAGTCCTTGCTTCCTCGCCTGTTCTTTTGACTCTTCTTTATTTTGCCCCTATTTTTGTGTCTGGTGCTTTTTCAGTACTCTTATTTATTTTTGGCTTCTTGGTTTTCTTTTTCATTCCACAAGCCTTTTGTTCTTTCCCCTCAACCATTGTTTTTGGTTGAGTTCTTGTTCCAAAGTAATAGCCTTTTCCAAGACGTCTTTGTACGTCTTTACGCCCAAAGTCCTTACTATCTTTTGGATCTCCATCTTGAGACCCTATGCAAAATAATTTGCTTTCATTCTCTCTTCTTTGATTAGTTTTTCCAAGAATTTCGCCAGCTCAGTGAACTTCCTTTCATATTCAACTGTTGTTAGGTCTCTTTAATTCAGTCGGACGAAATCTTCCAGCAGCTTCCTTAGCATGGCCTTCGAAAAAATTTTCATAGAAAACCTCCTTGAATTCTTTCTAACTCATTGTTTCAATATTAGTTTTAGGATCCATCTTCATCGTTCACCACCAACTTTTGGCTGGTCCTTTGAAGTGGTGTGTGGCTAGTGCTACTCTATGCAAGCTTATCACCTTCAGTACATTCAGATGTTCCTCCATCTGAGTCTTAGCCATTCTAGTTTGTGTTTCCCATCCTCGTAGTTCATTCTCGTTAGACGTGGAGTTCTAGTAGCATATCTCTTGGATTCAATGATTATCTCCAAGTCAAAAGCCATTGCAGTATCCGATAAGATATCACAGTGAAAGATTTAAAAAAATCATAATTTGGGGCACGCAATCCATTTTCCTTTATCTTCGGGATACAAATGTTATTTTAGACTTGAGAAGATATTTGTCTTGTCCATATTCGTTCATCGAGTTGGCATTTCCAAGCCTTTCGTTTCGTTTGTACATCATAACTCTAGATTCATGTTTGTAGGTTCTCAATTTGTTTAGTGGCATAATAGTTTATGCTTCTAGGTTCTTTTTGTTCTTGGGTACAGGATTTAGTTTCATATTACATGCATATCAACAAGGAATGTTTTTCAAACAATCATACAAACATACAAGTTAATGCTAGCATAGCAAAATTTCAGGCTTTCACCTAAGCTTCTAGGTTCAAGTGTCTCATACCATTCTACCCCTTCTACTTAGACTATCACTCAAAAAATTATCATACCGAAACAATTTTGCAAATGTTTCAATAACTAAGGTTTCTCGTTTCCCAAGCCCACTGTACTTGAACGTCCCATACTAGCCAAGCATAGAGAAACAAATTCTTCCAAAGTTACTGATCATTCACCAAACATGGTATGTTATGCTCTGAGTCTAAGCTTCCTCCATAACCTTGATATCCTATGCATCCCATACTACATGGAAACCAGAGATATAGAATCTTCTCGATCTTGTGTCCTGACCAAACAAAGATTCCATTTTGACATACTTTTAGTATCTAACCAATGTTTTAATGTTTTATGCATTTGATCCACTGTGCCACCCATGTTTTTACCTAAGGTCACTTTCCTAGACCTAGGGTTTCAATCTGTTCGACTCACAACTTCTATCGAGTCAACACACCGCCTTTGGCATCTTCTTCGATTTCTAGTCAATTTTTTGCCCTAACTTTTCACCTTCTAAGTTTCTTTTATAGAAAGTAAGGGTGCTCTTCAACTTAGCCCGCTCGTACAAGCTGGTAGGACAACTTCCAAATTTAGCAGTGAGACCGAAGGCTACTTAGTAACCACGCATTCTCGGTAAGATAACTCACCTCCCTTTTCAATGTTTAGTTTTACTCAGAACAAGGTTTTCCCACTATTAGCTCAACTTGCAGTCTTTGTATCCAAATAGAATATTTTAAAACACATATTTCCTTTTTGAAAACACTTTCCAGAATAATTTTCAATTTCAAAAATAGAAGGTATGGCATTCTAATTTCAACTCAAAGCACATGTCAAACCTAATTGAGTTAATACTCTTAAATCTAATACCACCATTGGTATAGATTAAACTTTTTAATTCTAGCCAACAACTAATGTCTAGGCTTGACATTCTAATTCTTGCCCAGCAACTAATGCCTAGGCTCTGATACCACTTTCGTAACACCCCAACCCTCGAGACTTTCAATTGGACTTAACCACAAGGCAACGCAGGGTGGTATTACTTTACAAGTTCACTACTTGACTTCTTACTCCTTTTATCCCACGCCTCATTGAGATTCAAGAGTACTTAACCCATGATTTATACACAAAGTTTAATAAGGCAATTTCATTAGAGATAAAAGAAAACATTTTAAATCTTTATTGATTTAATAAAAGAGAGTACATAACTCAAAAATGATAAAAGAAATTAAATTCAGTAGAAGTCTTATATTATAGATATTCAAAATTTGAGCTACATGCCCTTACATTCAAATATAGAAACTTTCTAAAATTAGAACATATCCAATATCAAAGTCTCCATGTGATTCAAATTCCTAAAAAAATAAAAGACGAAGGGTGAGCAAATAGCCTAGTGGATCTTTTTTAAACAACCAAATTACTAATTTAATCTAACAACACATTCAAATTCAAACACTTGTAAAACATTAGGTGTTCCAAACATTATTTTGTTTACAGTTGTAGATTTGACTAAAAGGGTTTTAATGCCCTTGATGTTCTTATCAGAATACCTCCTTGGAATGAAAAAGGAATTTTTTTCCATGTTCATTGGACTTAGGGTCTCACCCATATTCCAAGTGTTTTGGACTTGAACCATGTGAACTAATCACAAGTAAAGAACACCCATAGTAACTCTTATGTTCACTGTAACAGTACATTGTTCATGATCTCAAGATCTTTTATTTAATCTCATACTCGTGAATCATATATAAAATAAATTCAGCATGTTTAACACATAAACATTCAAAGCATGAAAATATGCACATAGCTTGCATCATACTTGAAAATACATCTAAACATGCATAATCTAAGCATGGCATCGTTTCATGATCAATAAACATGACATACAAGCAAATCTAAATTTTAAATTACTAACTGTGCATACTAAACTGAAATCAAGCATATATGAACATGCTATTAAACTAAACAAGTAAAATGAAGGTTTTAGAAATCACTTCCACCTTAGTTGCTATTTTGTAGAAAATCTGGCAAAGGTTTGCTTCTCCCAAATGTCTAGCACTGCAAGCACACTCAAGAATACTAAATAAACTAAGCTTCTTACTTTAAAACACTCAAGAACACAAGAGCAGTTAGAAGGGGTTGCCAAGAAGAGGGCTAGAAAAACCAAAAGGGACTAGTATGCTTTTGCTTTTGAACAAAGAAGAAGTGAGCATGGGGAGCCATTATATAGAGTTTCAAGAGCAAGGGGGATGGTTTGGCATGTGCTTACGAAGCAACTTTCCTTTACACACTAGAGGATGGTTTTGCATGGTTTGGGCAAGTGTATGTTTCTAATTCCCCAAGGTGAGCACGGTTTGGGCAAGTTAGAGATTGGGGTTTCATATTCACAAAGATATGATTCTCATTTGGTTTCCTAATTATTTGTGAGCACATAAATGGTTTAGAATGCTTCTAATTTGATTTGGGACATCCATAATAATAGGATTTTGTGAGCAAGAATCTTTCTTAGCTAATGGCCATTTATATTAAGAGAACAAGGCAACTTTCCTTGTTAATTGAAACAACTTTAATTAAGAAGTGAACCATGTACCAGCGCAATGGTCCACGGGGGATCATTGTGGGTGTTCTCTGGATACAGAACGATGGTGTGTCCCTAGTTCCTAAAAATGAAATGATGGGTTTGTCCCTAGTTCCCAAAGATGGAATGATGGGGTCTCCCTAGTTCCCAGATTTTGGGCAATGGGTGTGTCCCTATAACCCTCAAAAATTGGCAAAGACTTGCCATCTATCTTCTTTCTTGAGAAAATACAAAGAGAGAACATCGAGCTTAACCCTTTCGATTAAAAAGCCAATTGAAAAACAGTTGACTTGTTTGCATGTTTTGTGGTTTGGCTTAAATAATGCTATTAATGTGTTGCATATGATCCACTAGACTTTTAAGCTCACTCCACTTCTATTTTTTAGGTGATTATTAAAGATGTTCACACTGACGAGTATTGTCAAGACATATCTTGGAAGTGAGTGCCTCACTATTGAGGTCATCATAGGAATTGTGACTTAAATTTCTATTTTAATTTGGGCTTATGAACCATTGAACTAACTCATGTATTTACTTTATCGTCAGTTAGAAGTTGGCCATATGGGCCAATTTTTTGGATATTGCTTGCATGAAAGATGACTTTAGGCCATTTTATCATGTCAAGGTTCTCTTATTTAATTCGGGTGGATTAATCATTGAATTTATTTTCATGTATGTTTATGAGATGTGATTTGGTGTGTCCATGCAGTTAGTTACTTTTATTTGTGATAGTAATATCCCAATTCTCGACGGTGATATATGGATGATAATTAATGTGAAAGTATGTACATCTCCATGTACGACATAGATGTAATATTATGAATGGATTGGGAATTGGGGTGTTACAAGGTTGGTATTAGAGCCTAGGCTATAGAGTACTAGGCAAGAGTCTAAGGTATAGACTATAGGTTGTTAGTACAATGGAGGAACTATGTAGTAGTGATGTTGAGTACTTAGGTATATTGACACCCCGACTCCTGGTTTTCCCTCTCTATCTCTATCTATGCGACAAGTTATTGGGGCCACGGGCGGAAACGACGCGCGCCCGTTCGGTGGGAGACGCCAAGCTTGGGTCATTTGCCGAGAGCCAGAGGCCACGTGCAATTCCTGCTCATTCTTATTTTGTCTATCTCATACTTCAAAACCCTTCTTTCAAATAAGTTGTGAAATCAACTTAAAATACATAGTGTTCTTTCAAATGCAAGTTTTGTCAGATAAATGAGATTTATTAAGAAATTATATGCAGTGGTTCTAAATACTTTCAAATTCAATGTGAATGCATATTTAACAAGAAAAAACACTTTCCAATGAAATAAAAATTTCAAAATCAATTTTAAAGCAAACTCTGAACATATAAACATGGCCCACCTGGCCTAAGTCCCAAAACATTCAATTTACATATAAATCAGTTCAAAAGACAGAGGGGCACACACGCCCAGTTCAAACTAAATACAAAAATATTATTTACAACAAATGATAAAATAGTAAACCAAAAAGGAAACTATAACAATCTCCCAGTGGGGACTGAACCAAAATGACAGCCTGAATGCTAACCTGCTTCGGCAATGTCAATAATCACCTGTCATGCAATAAGGGGTTGCGTTCGAGAGCCCAGTGGATCATCCAAATACATCGCTAGCATTATACAAACCAGAATGCAAAACATGCAAACACTTTCATTACATTAGGGCATTTCAAACATTCTATTAGTTATTTTGTCATATACAAGACCGAAAGAGCCTTGCTCTTGGTATCCCCTATGTGGTTTGAGAGCGAATCCGGGGGTAATGCCTGAGGGCCGATTACCTTTCGAGACCACGATCTAAGAATGGAAGTTCGCAATAATTCTCTGTTCGAAGACATAATTAGCTATCACAGTCAGCTCGAGTAGGGACACCCATGATGACGCCCAAAGGCCTATCATCACCCCGGTATGTGGAATTATTAATTCTTAATTTAATCTTCTTTAGTTGCACATTCCATTCCAAACCATACATAGTCATCATATGTACAATTCAAAGTAAACTAATCAGATATAGTCAATCATTCATTGAAATCAACATTTGAATTTCTATCTATGCATGTTATAGCACAAGTAACGATACATCATGCACACACATCAAATTATTTCCAACAAAGATCAAATCAAAATTGCCCTAGCATGCTTCTAAATGCTCATTAAAAATAGACATAAATCATGCTTTCCATTCAAAGTTTAAATAAGGCTAGGGAGTGAGGAAATCACACCCACCTTTGTGTTTCTTCTTCCCTTTTGCCATTACTCCTCACCGCTCGAGTTTAGACCTTTAATCCCATAGATTTTTTATAATAATTTAATGTAAGTCTAAGGCATTCAAAGCATGGTCATCAGAATCGGCAACATGTGTTTAACGTTTCAATACACTAACATTAGGCTTAAAACACATATCTTCTCAAGGAAAATGACTTACACTTAAGGAAAATGACTTAAAATGCTAAGAAAGCAAGATCTCAAGTGGGGTTTCACGATTTACCTTGGCCCAAGATTTTTCCAACCGTTCCTCATCTCAAATCCTCCCTTGTTGATGTTTCTCTTGGCGAATCTAAGCTTGAAAATGATAATGTCTTGAAGGAGATCAAACCACCCTTAGAACTCAAAGGAAAAGTTAAGAAACGAGATTGGAAAGCTTAGTGAGAGTTTTAAAGAGAAAACTGCATTCGCGGTGCATGAAAATCTAGATCTAGGGTTTTTGCGCAACATTTCGTTTTCATAGAAATTGATGAATTACAGTGGTCACTGTAGGATTATTACAGTCATTGGGATTATTGTGTCGCTAACCGCGGTAAGCAGGCTAATGTAATTGCTCGTTTCAGAGTTTTTCTCCAATGATTATCGCAGTCACTATATAATTATTGTGATAACTAGGGTAATGCATTTCTATCTTTTTCTAGGTTTGTCCGCGATTATCGTGATCATCACTTCCATTTACCGTGGTAACCAGTTAGATTTTGGCATTTTGCATCTTCACTATTTCTTGTGCTTTCCAACTTTATAGCATTTTTTATATTTATTTTTATTTTAATGGTTTACTAGTAACGTGGAGGTCTTATAGTCTTGTGGGGCATTATAGTCTAGGAAAAGACTTTATGTATGGACTTGGGTGTTGCAAAGGTGGCACAACAGATTAAATAAACTCAAAAGCTTTTAGGACATTGGTTAGTCACTAAAATACCTAATAACAAAACACATGATTAATCAGGATCCAAGATCAAGATGAGCCTGTATCTTTGGTTGTGCATGGTATGGGATGCGAAAGAATTCAAGATATGGAGGAATCCTAGACTTGGGATTAATGAACCATATTTAATGAGTGGTCGGTGACTTTGGAAGAGCTTGTTTCCCTATACTTAGCTGGTATGGGATGATTTAGTATAGTGGGACTTGGGAGGCCTTAGTCATTGGAAAGTTTGCAAAATTGTGTAGGTGTAGTGAAGTCCTTGAGTGGAAGCCTGTGTAGCTATGCAAAGGTGGTATGGGACTTTCAAACTCGGAGGTATGGGTAAAAGGTTAGTAATTTATGTATCCTAGTGGAAAATGTATGCTTGATTGAATGATTATTTCATGTACTCTATATTTACTGTTCTGAACAACATCATATGAGACTAAAAATTTTGTACCTAGAAGAATATGAGGATTTGAAGAACCTCGAACAAAACATAGAAAACATAGGCTGATAAGCCACTGAACAAAACGAGAAACTAGAAAAATGAATTTAGAGTCATAATAGCACAAATGACATGATACGAACGTTATAATGGTAGTAATTCGAGTTATAAATGGACGGATGGGAAATAGCTATTATCACAACTTTGTAAAAGCATTTTGTATCTTGATTTTGAGAAAAAAGGGTCAGTACACGCCCAAGATTAAATTGAAATGAGATTGTAACTCTCCTTGTATGCTGAAAATTCTCTATTATGATAATATATTGAGCTATCGGATACTAAAATGACTTATAACTTCTATATACGGGCAAAAACTAGAGGCAACATTACAAGAGACGAGAATAATGATGAGTCTGATTAGAGGGACCAGAGGGAGCTGGTGGCAGCAGTGGCAGCTCTAGTTGGAACGATTTTATCACCTAAGATGTTGGCGGAGATTACCGGGCAGGTGGTAGAACAAGTTATAAGGGCTTTATTGTAGGTACAGAACCAGCCACCAACACAACCCCAACCCTAATCTCATTGAGCTCCATTGCCTAATGGTCCAGTGGTACTGGACTGACAGATTTTTTATGATAGAAAGCAGAAGAATTTATTAATTGAATTTCAGAAGCTGTGATCTAGTACCTTTGATGGTAAATTGGATCTCTTGGTAATCGATGTATGGTTCTTAGAGATGAACAAACATCTTAATGCTTTGGGTCTAACTAGCCCTAGGAGAGTGGTGCTGGTAGTACACCAGTTTGTAGGGCCTACCTACCACTGGTGAAAAATGATAATGAACAACCCAGACACTGATACTTCAACAATAACATGGGAGCAATTCAAGACCTTGTTTTATGAAAACTTCTTCTCCATGGCAAAAAATGAAGTAGCTTTAATTGAAATTCATCGAACTAACCTAGAAGGCGATGACAGTGGTCGAGTACGAGCAGAAGTTCACTAAGTTGTGTAGGTTTACCCTAGAACTGATGAGGTATGAGTGGTCCAAGGCAGATAGGTTCCTGAGGGACTAATAGTGGAGATAAGAAAATTTATTGTTCCTCTGATATTGATCACTCTTAAAGAAATAGTGGTTAGAACACAGTTGATGGAGCGAGACCCTAACTTTGAGCAGTTCCTAAGAAATAAGAATAAGCAATCACAACTAGAGCAAATAGTAGGAGACTCATAAAAGAGGCAGAACAAGAATGAGGGAAATAGGGCACCACAAAATCTGAATTAGGTGCAAAACAATAACCTGTTGTAGGGAGCTAGACCTTAGTACCAGCAGAATGAGCAAGCACAACCCCATTGTGCTAGAAAGGAACACGTAGAATAAGCATAGAAACAGGGGTTTTTTTTGTAGTCAAAGAAAATATAACTAAGAATTGTCCTACTAGAACACCAACTCTAGTTCCTCCGCAACGGCAACAACAAGCAAGAAGACAGGTTGGTCATCCACCACAGACATAGTAGTAGCAGCCCCAACCATAGTATAATCAAGGGAAAAATCAAAATTTGATTCGAGGCAGAGGATAAAACTAGGCTAGGCTTTATGTAGCGGTTGCACAGGCATATTAGAAGCCTACAATGGAAGGTAAGGTAAATTCCTTATGTTTAATGCTTCCATGAAAATCTTGTTTGACTTGGATGCTTAAGTCTGTAACACCCCAACCCCCGTATCATCAAGCATTGGACCATCCACCGTTTTTCTTCCTTGACGGTGGACTAAACCAGACGACGGGTTGGGTCATGTTACGTTACAAGCGACGCACACTTGACTTTCTATTTCAATTATTTCATGCCTTAATCATATTCAACTATGCATATCTAAAATTCAAAAATTTAACAAGGCAATAAATAGGGAAATAACTGAAATTCGTAAACTCAATTAATTAAATAAAAATTGAGTACATAATTTGAAAAATGTTACAGCGGAAGTCTTAAAACTTGGGCAACAT
>JAJIYU010014659.1:0-13094 GCA_030144865.1 Tinospora cordifolia
CCGATGAGTCACAGTTGCCATGCAGTGGAGCCCGGATGCCACGTGGTGGATCCGGTGGAACCCAGTGGGCCCGATCCCGGTGGGGTGTGACAATAAAAGGAGTGGCTCAATGGTAGCGGATGATGCATAATCTAAGTACTTATTCCCGTTGGTCTTGGGTTCGAATCTCCGCGGAGGCGAAATGAAACCCACTTAGGGGGTGGGCGTAGCGCACGGGTGTTCGAGTCCCCGTGTGTACCGATGAGTCACAGCTGCCATGTAGTGGAGCCCGGATGCCACGTGGTGGATCCGGTGGGTCCCAGTGGGCCCCCGACATACTCAATGTAAATCTTAATTGTAATAATTATTACAATACTAAATATGAAAAAATTTATGTCAAAATATATAAGAATATTCTTATAACCAAATGTAACCATTGGCGAGTCTAATTATATTAATTTTGCCATGTAAGATGAGTGGTAAAAAAATTTTAAAAGTAAGACAATGATTACACATAAAGCATGGTTAAAATAGACTTTTTTATTTTTTTACTATATTCATGAAACTTTTATTTAAAAACTCATCTCTGATATACTTTTTTGGTGCTTTTCTTGTAAAATGCTTGACACAATGGAATCCTAAGTACACAACGCTGTAAGAGTACTTGAAGTGAAGGATAAAGTAAAAGAGAATTTAATACCTAGGGCGAAGGCCTAAGCTGTGTGGTCCATAAAGCTAGCCAAGCTTGGCCCATTGACATTAAAAAAATGCAAGTTGGCCAATATTCCCTTGATGCCTAGAGGTAGCCATCATCTTGATTTTTGGGATTTTCACGTGCGATTACGAGTTTTCCACCTTTATCTTTTGATGTTTTATTGTGTTTTACATGATTTAGTGCAATAGGAGACTTCTATGGAGATCTTGAGTGTCCAATTGTCCTAATTTAACACAAACATAACAACTATAATCATGAACCTCAAGATCATTCTGCCACAAGCAATTCTTTCTACGTTCTCTTAGTTCATCTAAGGCACACCAACTCTTTCTACGTTCTGTTTGTTCATTTTTTTCTAGATTGTCCATACTACGAAATCATTTGGCTTAGACATTATAGAGTTTATGGTTAGTGTGACAACAAAGTTCTTTACAATCGTTTTTTCTTCCTCGTGATTGTCTAATTTCTAGTCATCTTTAAGCAACCATTGTCATCTACATTGACAATGTCTTCTCTACTTTATCAGTTTCTAGTAATTGCCAATTTTTGCTGATAGTTGCGCTAAGCTTCCTCTAATTATTTGATTCTCATCGATGACTTCCTTGAGAGGCTTTGTGTCGAGACCCCTTCCATTGGCTTAAGGGTAGCCCAACTAGCACGGTGACTCAATGAACTCACTCATCGAGTCAAGTTCGGCAAGTCACCGTTAAGCCTTTTCAACCAATACCATCAAGCCACACCAGAGTAATTTAAACGTTTATTCAGTAAAGTGCGAAAGTAAACAAAATATTACATACAGTCTTGTTCTCAAAAGTAAACAGTTTGACCATTGGTTATAGACATGCAAGTAACCAACCTCTAGTAGGACCCAAAAAGAAAAAGAATCACCCAAGGAACTAGGCTATCACCATACCTTTCCCCTTGTCAGCTACTGAGGGACCTGAAATGTTAGTAGAGTAGTGAGCCTAATATGTAACGTGGCTCAGTGAGTAGTAAAATCAGTATGTCATAAATAACCTGCATTCCAAAAATAACGCATATATGCATGAATAGTAGTGCAGAAACATGACATGTAGTAAAAATAGTTATAAACAATACAATAGTTAAAGAAAACTAGTTTAAATACATGTAGCTTAAAATTGTATCAGGACTAGGGTTCAAGTCATCAAATCTAACCCTATGGTTATTGTTCGAGCGAGTCATGAATCAGGTGTACCGGCCACTCAAGCGGGTTATGAGCTAGGCGTATTCATTGAATACCCTAACCCCATGCTCGATCTTCAAGTATTGTACTCAAGCGGGTTTAAGGCTGGACATACTAATCATATGCTCTAACCTCGACGCTCGGACCTCGAGCCTATGGTCTCATTATCGGTATACGACTACATATATTTCAAAATCAGTTAATGTAGCTCAATAATAAGAAACCATACAACTGATGTCATATCAATTATATTTTATGCAAAAAATATTATTAAAGTAACGAATGAATTGAACTACTCACATAGGGTCTTGCTCACCGATGTCCCGTTGACACTGGGCCTAATCCCACTGTATATACTCAAATCTGCATCATTAAAACTCAATTTCAGATTTTTTGTAAAACGTGGCTCAATTCTCGTTCAAATGTCCCTAATCAGTCTCAGTCAATCCAAATTTGACTTGGTCAATTTGGTCAACTGGTCAACTTGATCAACTAGTCAAAATTGGTCAACATGACCAATTTGGTCAACTGGTCAACTTGATCAACTAGTCAAAACATATGGACTATTACCTTTCGGGACCACAATCCAAGAATCGAGTTCCTAGGTTACTCATCATCCAAGGATTAATCTGTTGTCGCAGGTAGCTATCCGTAGGGGATACCTACAACCCGCCCTGTGGCACGTCAATCTCAAGTGTTGACATATAGGAGATGCCACCTCAATCTGCCTCAGGCTCATCAGTCGCACCGATATGTCAAATTCTTAATCTTAATTTATCTTCTTTATTTATTCATCACACTGCATTCCACATAATAACAACAATATAATAATTTAATTGCATTGAAATAAAACATAAATCATTTTCAAAACATGGGCTATCCATGAAAAATCATAACATGAATTAAAATATTTGTTTGAAGAATCATGCATCGATTTATGCTATAAACATGCTATAAAAATAATGAAAAAAAAATCTTCAGCAAGCAATCACAACAAACAACTCAAAATATATCAACAATCCTAAAATGAATCTAATTCCTATACTAGCAAACACCTTGTTCAGTATCCAAAATTTGCATAATACAAATGAGCAAGGAAGTCTCGCCCACCTAATTATGCAGACCTTCAGGGCTACCCTGCTTTCCCTTGAGATATTCGATACTCTAAAATTTTTAAAATCTGAAAATCAACAATCAATAAAACTTTTCTAAGTTTCTAACTCACGTTCAATCTCATTCAAAAATATTCTTAAGCTTAAATAATTTCTAAAATCATTATAAAGTCCAAATATCAATTTCAACTAATTCAAGATCATTCCAAAATTTCAGAATTTCATATAATCAAAATAAAACAATTTCTCCAAGTCTCCAAACCCCCTGAACTTCGAATAGAATTCATTCCACTTTCATCGTAAAATTCCACCTTTTATCAAAAGGGTTAAAGATCCAGATTTTCTTTTTTACCCCATTAAGGTGCGAAATTATAGACAACGCGTTTCAAACTAAGAATTAAACACATTTAAAACTGACCACTACTTCAAAGGATGAGTCAATCGAGTTTTATTACCTATCTAAGGAATTGCACCTCCAGAAACCCTCTAATTATGTGAAATTCCTCTGGATCCGACTAAAACTGCAAGTAAATAGTTAAAACTTTCAAAATTTAATTCTAAATCAATAAACTCCTAGTTTAGAAGGAAAATCTGAGCTTACTTGGTTTAAGATCGTTTTATGCGTCAAAAACTCTCAAATTTCAGTTTTTGAGACTAAATGTGCGTAATTTATCTAATGAATACACAGATCTTGAATTGAAATAATTGAGAGGTTAAAATTACTACCTCAGACCTTTAAATCTTCCTTGAATCAGCTCTGGATCGTTTCTCTGAAGCTCTAGAATGATTTGAAAAAATTTGTGAGTGAAATGACGAATTTAGGGCTGAAAAATTTTTTAATACCGCGCAATGACCGCAGTCAACACTTTAGTAACTGCGGTCACCCATGTGACCCCCTTTCTTTTTTGTTATTTTCCTCTAATGGTCGTGGTCGACCCTTCAGTCACTGCAATCGGCAGTGTGATTTTTTTAACTTATATATTTATATATTTACATATTTCAAACTATACATCATACATGAAATTAATTTAAAATATCACTTTATATCCATTTTCATCTTAACTAATTTCTTTTTAAATCATTCTTTGTTACGTGTTCACTCGAGAAAAATCCAGGGTGTTACAGATGTCCCGTCGACACTCGGTCCAATCTCGCCGTTTACACTCAAATCTGTGTCATTGAAACTCAATTTCAGTTCTTTTGTGAAACATAACTCAATTCTACTTCAACTGTCCCTAATTAGTCTCAATCAACCCAAATTTGACTCGGACAATTTGGTCAACCGGTCTACTTGGTCAACTAGTCAAACTCAGTCAACATTGGTCAACATGACCAGTTTTGGTCATATTCGGTCAAAATGGGACAATTTGGGTCAAAATAAATCAAATTCATCAATATCCCCAATTTTTTTTCACATTTAATCAAATTTTCAACTCTTTATTCTGCCTACGCAGCAAAATTGCCAATTTTTCTGCGATCAATTTGCATGTCAGAATTGTGTAAAACTTTCCAGATTTCATCTAGATCCCCTAAACATTCTTTAAAATTTTTTATTGCAATTTTTGGACTTCATTTGGTATGGTTTTAGTGGAATAACAGGATAGTCAAATTACCAACTTTTTGTTCTATCTGTGCAGCATATTTGCTGATTTTTCTGTAGGCGATCCATGTGTTGAATTTGTGCAAAAGTTTTCAGATTTAATCTATATCCCCTAAATATTCTATAAAATTTTAGTTTTCAATTTTTGGACTTCATTTGATATGGTTTCTAAGAGGGATAATAGGGACTTTAATTTCAGGCTTTTTTGTTCTATCTACGCAGTAAGTTTTTCGATTTTCCTGTGATCAATCTGTATCTCGGATTTGCGTGAAACTTTTGAGATTTGGCCTACACTCACCAAATATTTACCAAAATTTTATTTTGGTATTTCTGAACTTCATTTGATACTTTTTTCAATTTGGATATCAGGAACTTTCGTTTCTCGGGTTGCATGTGATAGACAATCATTGGTCGCATAATCTAACCTGCTTGCCTAGCTCGGATTTGGCTGAAATTTGGTACACTCATTCTTGGAATACCCAGTAAGGTCTCCACTAAATTTTAGCTCAAAATATCGAGTCTGGTTCACTGAACGGATCTCCCAAATTTTCAGCCAAGTTACAAAAAATTCTGGATTCATGTTTTCCATTATTTTGCAAGTATTTATGTCTCCCATTAAACTTCCAATCTAAAGGCCATTTCTTGCCTATATTATAAGAATTAAGATCATAGAACATTCACTGATTAAAATCCATTCAAAACAACAAGTAAATGTGTCTAAAATGTCATTCAAACACACTCTCAAACATTTGGTATGCATTTACAAACTCTAAAATTTTTCTACGTGTCAAAACAACTACCTAACAAGGCACCTTTGCATGCATATAACATCATGAATATAAGAGCTTATGGCACGAGATTTATACCTTTCTGGAGCCTCAAGTGTGAGGTTTAAACATACCAAATTTTGGCCCGATCAAACACTCCTAACAGCCTCAACCGTTGCCCTGAAGTTGCTCCCAGAACGTGTTCTGTTGTCACAATTCACCAGCAACCATCTTCAGCACTCAGAAAACATGTTCCAGATACCAGTTTTCATTTTCTATCAATTGGAGATTGAAGGATACATTGAGAGGATCAAAATGAGTGGTCTTAACTCAAAATTCAACCTCAGATGGGTTAGGAAATAGCCTCTCAAAAATCGGATCAACACACTTTTCTAGCAGTCTCAGCCTGCAACTATGTTGACCAGCACCCTTTCGTGGTCGTTTCAATCTCTAATGGCTGGGGGATTCAACCAAAGTCTTGCACATTCTTGAAGAGGCCAATGAGAGTTTTCCAAAGACTACAAGATCATCCAATACGGACATGGGATGAGGAAGATATGAGAGCTCAAAGTTGGGTGTTTGCAGTTGATTTTCTGCAGAATCTAGGTTTTGTTATAGCTTGGGGGGATGTTTGTATGGATCAAACCGTGCCACATGGCCACCCACGTGACCTGGGGGTGGCTTGGAATGGTGTCCCCGCCGGTCGAAGTTGAGGGAGCTGGTCGACGACGGTGTCAGTGACCAAAACCACCGGCCAAAATGGTGGGAAAAACTAGGCTTTGCCTGGTTTTTCGCCTGAAAATGAGGAAGAGAGGAAGAAAAAAGGAGGAGAAGAAAAAAGAGGGCGCATGGGCCAGCCCACTTGCCAATTCAGCCCACACGAGCAGAATGGCCCGTGTGCCAAGTTTGGCCCGTGCACCTTGGCCCGTTTGGGCTTGAAACAGTTGGTTTTTTTTTTTCTTTTTCCCTTTCCTTATACATTTATACATATATATGTATGTGTATATATATACATTTTTTTTCTTTACTAACTCTCATTATTCTTATTATTATCATTATTATTATTGTTATTATTATTATTATTATTATTATTATTATTATTATTAATTTTTATACATTCAACCCAAAAATAACATTTTTCTCTCAAAAATCAAATAATTTTCTAAAAATTCATTACTTCTTTTTTTAAAATGCAAATAAATTCTTTAAAAATCATATTTTTTCCCAAAAATCGCATTTTTTCAAAAATTTATACATCCTCTTCCCGTATTTATCAATTAACCTAATTTCCTTCAATTAAATGGGTAAAATTACAAAAAATTTGAGAAAAATCATATATTTTCATTAAAAATTATAAAAAATATGTGAAAATATATACATCGAACCCATCAACTTGGTGTTTGAAAATATGGGTCGTTACACTTTGATCCCAAGTTGATCATAATAAAATTTTTGTTTAGCTTTCAATTCATCAATTCATGATAACTTGGATGTGTTATTTTTTCTTGTCATCTTTATTACAACTTAAAACTTTGTTTTTTAGTTAGATGACATGTAGTACTCCACTACTAACCATCTAGCATAAACATCAACACTAATTTACATCATAATTAATTTATCTATAGTAACAAACTATTATTACTAGGAAATAGATATAAATCGACAGCCTATATAAGCTACTTGATGAAATAGTTATGCTTCAATGATTAAGTATGCTTATCTTAATTTACCTAATGTGTTGTTCAAGACTTCTCTCTCACTAGAGGTAGATAACTGTTTGTCTAATCAAATCGAATTGAAACAATTCCTCATTCCATCAACAAATGAAGCGACAGCCAACCAATATAAAGAAACAAAATGGTTGGTAGGTTGGCTTTGTCAATGAAGTTATGTGGTAAAGCATTTATTCCCTTTATGGTTTAAACAACCAGATTATCAAGAACTTTTTCGTTTTCATTATTAATTAGCTCCAATAAAAAAAATTAAATAAAATAAAAGTCTCATTAGTTAATTATTGTAAACTTTGGACAATATTAATTTATTGAAAATTATTGTTTACTGTTCATTATCGATCATTCAAACTAGGTTTTGAAAAAATGTTGAGAAGATTTTTTTTTTCTAAGAGAACATATAATTTTGTTTTTTTCTACTTAATGTATTTAAAATGTTAAGCCAAACCGAAGGAATTCTCCTGGTTTCCATATTCAAAAAGTATTTTAAAAAATTATAAATCAGACAAAAATTTGATCTATAAATACTCTATATTTTGGAATAAAATATTTCTAAATTGTATTCCAAATCAACCTGACCACCTTAAGCAAACTTAGTTAATGGAAATAACAATATATAGTTGGCAAATCCGTATTTTGTAGTGGCAATTTCAATTAAATCATTACATTTTCCGCTCTCATATATATATTTCAGTTAAATTGTATGTTTTGCATATTATATATTCACATATTATCCTCTTTGTTGGTTGCTGCGTACTAATAAAATTAAATTTATTAACCTGATAAATATTATAATAATTTTTATTTTACAACTTTAAATTGTTCTAAAATATGGTTGTCCATTAATATTATTACTATTATATATGAAAATTTAAGATATCATAAGAGATTTACATGCACAACCATGTACAGCAAAATAACATTTCATGAGATTAATTAATAATCTTTGGTCTGGTATAAACCCTCAAAACCCAATATAAAAATAAAAATAAATAATAATAATAATGTTGTTGTTATTATTATTATTATTATACAGTCCTGTTCCATTTGCCCATGATGTTCTACCCGTAAAATATTACACACAAACATTTAGGATTTTTTTTTCTACATAACCTATGGTACATTGTGTTAGTAAATGTAATCCATTATGTGAATGAATTACCACAATATTCACTCAAATCAATTAGTTAGATATTACTTCGTTTTTAAAGTAAATAAGATTAAGGAAGAAAACCAATAAGGCAACAATAGTTTTAAATATACTATAAAGGTCTATTTGGTGGACAATATAAAATTGGGTTAAATATGAAATTATACGATAAAGAAGTTATTATCCAATGATAGATAACTGAACTAGTGTGAAACTTAACTAAAAGGGTTAAAATATTCATTATGCGAGGGTTCAGTTCTCATTTCTACCGCATACATGTCTCTTTCATGATGATATGTAGTCTCATCTTTGTAAAAGAGTTAGTCGATGAATTATTCTAAATTTAGGAAAGGTGGGGCTAAAGCCATATATAAAGTCCAAGTAGTAATTAATCTTGAGGTGTATAAAAGCTAGTATGGAGATATACTGTACTAAAGTTTAAAAAAAAGGTTTTTTTTTTGAAAAAAATGTCAACCATTATATAATCATACCAATTAATAAGGTTTTGTGATTCTATGATAGCTACAAAGATTAATATGAGTAGACAGCACTTGTTGTGTTTAAGTGTTTTCTAATTGATAAAACATATTTCTAATTTTATGATGCTCTCCTTACCAAACAACTAGGAAGTCTTTTTTTATTTTTTATTTTTTAACTTTTGGAGTATTATATATATATATATATATATAAGTATTGAGATTTAATGAGAAGGTGAAGCATAAAATTAAATCACTAGAGGGTGACGTTAGTCTCATCAAATAAATAAATTACCTAGTTTATTCCACGAATATCAAGGGACAGCCAAACCAACCGCTAGAAACCAATATGGATGGGTGGTTGGCTTAGTCAATCAAGTAGCAAGGGACGTAACTCTTTTCCTACAAAAGTAAATCAGATAAATGTCGTCCCTGTCATTAAATCAAAATTCGAATTTATTAAGAAATCATTTGATTAAGTACTCAAATCAAACAAAAACTTCCTTAATTAATTATTGCATCATGTCTTGTTCTTGATTTATTAATTTCTCATGGGTCTTCAATTGGGATGTTCAAAATTTGTATAAACATGAAGTTTGTTGCAATTACAATTACTATATATATATATATATAGCTAAACAGTGATAAATGTTTTAGTCGAATAAGAATATAGCTAATTATTTCCAAATTTTTTGCTAAAAAGAAAGAAAAAAAAAAGAAGAAGAGTTTGTGTCCGACAAGGGGAAGGCATGGAATCCCTAAATGAGGATTTCAATGTGTCCCCAATCAGAGTGGGGGTTTTAAGGGGACCCTTCCCGGCCAAATAGTTCGGGAACAAGTGTATACAAAATCTAATTTCAAAACTAGCACAAAGGTCGGCTTAGACTCCCTTAACGAGGAGTCCATGCCTAACCTAATCAAAAGTAGGGGTCTCCTTCAAGGGATTGTGCTTATGAGAAAAAAAAAAAAAAAAAGAGAAAGTTTGTTACAGATATATTTACTATTAAATTAAAATATATATAATTTAAAATTTACACGATCAATTTATTTAATGATGATAAATATTATAGTTAAATAAAAATGTAGCTATAATAATTATTTCACTTAAAAAAAAAGAATATAACTTTGCTTTTGTATTATGAAAGCTTGCAAGTACATCGTCTAATTTAAAAACTACAGGGATTTGTAACCCATTTCAATGTCTTTTGTCAGTTTAATCTATGATTAGATCGGGGTTAAACGTATAATGAGCAACTTATATATAGGAATGTGATTGTGCTGCTATTTGTATTTAAATTTTAAGAATTAAATATATCATTTTATATTTAATATATATCATAGGGCCAATTTGATTAATTTCTACATAAATAAGTAACATTGTCATCACTATGGAATTGATTCTAATAGCGATCTCTTTAATTTGAATTAAATATTTGAACCTTTCGTGTTAAAATTGATGAAATGATGTTTTACTTTTTAGAGTATTCCATCAACTTTAACTTAAAACAAAGATTGTGAGAAAAATTGAAAATTTACTCCAAATCAAGTAGGAATATGACAAAAATTCATAATTTTTATTTGTTTATTGCAATTTATAGTAATCAAGGATTATTCGTTCAATCAAGTGTTATTGCTGGACCATAGGGTGTCGTGCATCTTAAAGTGTGTACCTCTTTTATCTAAAAGTTGTAAAAGCTCAGTTATATAAAATGCAACCATAATAGTAGCATTAAAAAATGCAATTAGAGATAGTTTATGAAACTTCAATATTCGCGGGCTTATTAGTTACATGAAAATTTGTGCATTTAGCATTATTCAATATATATATATATATATTACGCTCATGTGCATATGTGTAGGATAATATTAGAAGAATACATTGTTGACATTGTAATTGAAAAATGTTAGATCTCCTTGAATAATGCAACAATGCCTTAAATCCTAACCACAAATCAAAGTATATGTTGATCGTACAATTTAAAAAATATATATAACAACTCTAAGTACAATATCATCATAATATGTCAACAACATATATTTCTTAAATATTTTTTACACATAATAATACAATAAACTTATGCTAGTTCATGTTGTACTCAAAGTTGTTACTAACTTTGGATGAAATTCTTTCATTGTACAGGTGGTCTTTCACTCTTTGGCCAAGCAACCTCCAACTAAGCTATTAGTTCTTAAACAATACATCAATTTAGTTGAGACTCATCTATTATATTTATGAGTAAATCAAAGTACATAGATAAGGTAGGATTACAAAATGATAACAGATCTTGATAATTTTGTTAGTTAATTACAGGTTGAATTTGGTGACCTATATCTTGATTTATGGGCATTATGCCATATTTCTCGGCTAAAAACATTAAGATATATCACTACAAGAAAAGTGGGCAATTGTGACAAGTTATATGTGATCAACAAACTAATTGCCACTAAAAAAGTTTTTAGTGACGAATTCTCTCTGCCATAAATAATAAAATACAAAAATGTATAATAAGTTATACAATTATTAGTCATAAAGTAAAAATTGTCATTAATATAAAATTTTAATTGTTAACATTGTGCCACAAATAATTTTTTTTTCACACTAACACAGACACGAATGGGTTTAAAATAAAATAAGGACTAATGTTCAACCTTCTCCTCTGACAAACCTTCTCCTCCGAACATATTTGTGGCAACATCATCAAGCTTTGTTGATCATCATGTTCTTCCCCGTCAAAACAATCGAGTCTCCACGAAGCCCCTTTCGAATATTTTGCGACTGATTCAACCCAACATTATCAATGGCAACAATTTAGATATGGTCGTATTCATCCAGAAGTTGGCACAACTTCTTGTCATAAGCAATCTTTTTGTCATTCATTGATGTCTTGATCGTCATTTCTGTCCTTACTAAGACTTCAGAGTTTTAGAGTTTGAAATTGTTTTTTCACACTAACACAACCAACATTAGCATTTTTTATCAACTTCGCCAACTTAATCTTCGCTTGCGAGTAGCAACTTCATCGACCTTCACCTTCGCGAGCAGCAACAATAGGATTTTCTTCTTTGAAGAACAAATCTTCTAGTTTTGTTCGCACAGGCACGATCTCAATCGTTGAATCTCTGTCTTTCTCTCTGTTAAATCTTTTAGGGCTGTGTTTTTCTTTTTCTAAAACTTGCAAGGTTTTGGTTTATTTTTGCTTGTGCTTCTAAAACTTGTTTTTGATCTTGATTGCATTAAATACACAAAGCATAAATCAGCAGCATAAACTTGAGCAAGAGCGAACAAGGATCATATCACTCTCGAGGACTTCGAGATCTATGATGGCATGGTCTTAACCTCTACTGCAACTAGGTTCATCTCTTTATCTCTCTCTCACTATGATCCTGATCAAACTCACCAAATCATAAGTATTTAGATTCATTGCAACTTTTTTTTTGTTATTATTATTTTCTTTTATTTTATTATTTTTATTTTTAATGATGACAAGAAAGCTCTATTTTTGCAACTAGCTTTTGTTCTCCTTTGTGCCTCTGCTTGCTACGGTCATTTCAGCCAAGAAGCATGGTACTTGTATTGTATTCCTCTCTCTTTGGCTTTGTCTAATAATGAAATGTAAATCTTTTGAATTAATAACAACCATTGTTCTTGCTGATCAACAATCAAAAGTATAAACAACATAAGTGTACTTGGTTTTGCTTTTAGATATGAATGTTATGTGAGATGGCTTCACTCATCAAGAAATCTAAGAGTCGTATACTCACTCAAGAATGATTGCATAATTTCATGACATTTTCCACTTGCTTGCTTGTGGAAATTTGAGCAGCACATACGCATGTTTGTTTGTCTCGAAATTAATCCATTGCACAGGTAATTCCTTTCAGTTAATTTTTGACCATTTGTAACCGTGCATCACTGGAAATTTCATAAGATAAAATCGATGTTAATTGCACTCAGTGTTTTCTTTTTCTTGCAGACTCTATTCTGTAGGTTGGTTATTGGATTACAAATTTCTTATTACATCATCTAAGGTATTTATAGGCTTTTCAAAAAAATGATAACACATGAATTTGTGAAATGGTTGAGAAATGATGGTCATAGTAATTAGGATACACAAATGGAAGAGCCAAAATCATTTGGACGTGTAATCATATGTTATATAATTCTCATTTGTGATGGTTTGAATGGAGAAAAATTCAAATCTTGAAATAATCTGCTAACATTGATTTCATCAGAGAAGCTACTTTAATTTTGAAAGCTAAAATGACCTATTAATGATTGTGTTTTTCAGTTGTTAGTTGTTACAAGGGAACAGAGAAAGCAACGATTTGTTGAAGGATGTCTCTTTTAACATCATTTGCTG
>JAJIYU010014660.1:0-13116 GCA_030144865.1 Tinospora cordifolia
GAATGTCAAGTGTGTGTCACTTGTAAAGTAGCATGGACCCAACCCACATATTGGTTAAGTCCACTGTCAAAAAGAACGATGGTTAGGTCCAACACTCAAATCAAAGAAACATGGGGGTTGGGATGTTACATGATGTGAGAGGGGTCAGGTTTGTACTTTCTCAATATGGATACATGGAATGTGTTATGAGCTGAAGTCATTTAGTTTGGTAGGTCCAACTCATAAGCACATTCCCCAATTATTCTAAGTATTTCAAAGGGTTTGATAAACCTTGGAGATAATTTTCCTTTGAATCCGAACCTTTTGATGCCCTTCTGATGACTAATTCTCAAAAATACCTTATCCCCAACTTGGAACTCTAGTGGTCTTCTCCTTTTATCAACATAGCTCTTCTGACGACTCTGTGCTCTAGTCAGCCTCTTCTATGTTAACTTGACTTGGTTATTCATTTTTTCCACCAAATCTGGTCCCATTAATACATGATCTTCGAGTTCAGCCCAACAGGTAGGTGATTTGCAGGTCTTCCATAAAGAACCTCGAATGGAGTCATCTTAATACTTGCTTGATAACTATAGTTCTAGGCTAACTCTGCCAAGTGTAAGTACTTGCTCCGATTCCCCTTGAAGTCTAAAATACAAGATCTCGACCTATCCTTTAGAATCTAGATAACTCTCTCAGACTTACTAACTTGATTTGTGGATCTGATTGGCAAAAATTAACTACTTTAGTGAGATGATCCGCAATTACCCATATAATGTTTTCTCCCTCAATCTTAGGGTATCTTTAGCATCTAACCTAAGGTTAGTATGCTTATCTTATTCAATTTCCTCTATTAGGCTTATGAGCCATTCATCTTGCCTTTGTTCACCCCTGATCTAATTATAAAAGATCTGGTGGGCAAGACATGTAGGGATAGGCTTATTTTTTATTTAGGGTCATACTCAGCCTCAAGTTCTCAATTTATTTGATGGTCAAAGTTTCTTTGTCATACCCCACCTTCATCTCAGTGGACTCGACCACACGGCAGGCTTTGGGTTATCACTAATACTTTTTGTTCACAGACTTTCTATTTTCAACCTTCAAAATATAACAACAAGGATTCTTAAGGCAATATATTTCATTTATTGAAAAGAATAGGTACAAAACCTTATTAAAGCTTAAAATTCGTTAATGCTAACATATAGCTAACCAAGTTGTGATAATATTTTTTTTATACTAGGGTCTCTAGGGTAGGTTTTGATGTTCTTAAGCTTTAACAGCAAACACTCTAGCTTGGTTCTGCCCACCACCCTGATTTTTTCCCTAGTTGGCATTTAGTTGTTGTCATTTGCCTTGAAAACGATCATTCTAACCTCTTCCTTGAGTGTTTTGTGCCTGAGGAGCCTGGACGGATCCAGGCGGGCAGTTTCTTGCCAAATAACTATTCTTCTTGCACACATAGCACAATCCTTGCTTCATTGCCTATTCTTTTAGTTCATTTTTATGTTGCCCCTATTTCTGAGTCTTTGGTGCCTATCCACCAATCTTATTCTTTTTCTGGGCCTCTAGGATTTTTGTTTCATTACTAAGTCTCTTGTTCTTTCCTCTTAACCTTTGTTCTAGGTTGAGTTCTTACTCTAGGATTAGAGCTCTTTCGAAGACATCCCCCTAAGTTTTTAAGCCCAAAGTTATAACCACTTTGCGGATCTCAATCTTGAGACCCTGAGTAAACCTATTAGCCTTCATCCTCTCCTCTTAGATAAGTTCCTGAGAGAACTTGTCTAGCTTAGTAAATTTCCTCTCGTACTCAGTTAAGGTGAGTTCTCTCTGATTGAGTCTTATAAAGTCTTCCTATATCTTTATTAGGGTAGCTTCCTAGAAGAATTTGTCATTGAAAATTTTCTTGAATTTTTCCCAATTCATCTTCTCAACGTTTATATCAAGGTCCATCCTCATTATACGCCACCAATTTCTAGCTAGTCTCTTGAAACGATGTGCGGCCATTGCCACCCTTCTTGAATCCGTCAGCTCGTATTATCATGACTCTAGATTCAATTTCTAGGTTTTCGATTCGTTCAATGGCCTAAAAGTTTTTCATCTAGGTTCTTTTCATGCATAGGTGCAGGATTTGGTCTTGAAACAAATAAACAGTAAAGAATGTATATCACACAATCATACAATCAAGTTGGCACAACAAGGTTACAAGCTTCCACCTAAGTTTTCAAGTTCAAGTGTTGTAATACCCTAAATCCTCTGTACTCAATTAAATAAAATTTATCATTTATTCAGTGAAATTTGGGTGCAAAATGAAATTGAGCTCATTTCGAGGCTAAATTTGGTAGGTTTCTGAAAGTCTCATTTAGTGCCCCTTAGGAACCCTAAACAACATGAAATGAAGTAAGGTGACATGAACCAACTAAGGGGACAACGTATCAAAAAATTAGAATAATTGGTCAAGGTTAAGGTTTTCATTTGCCAAACGCCCTTTAGGGGGTCTAAATTAAAAAGAATTGTCATTTAGGGTACTTTGGGGGGATTGAAATAACCTAAAATGAAACAAAATAACATGAACTAACAAAATAAATGACATATCCAAAAATTAGAACAATTGGTCAAGGTTAAGGTTTTCATTTGCCAAATGCCCTTCAGGGGGTTCAAATTAGAAAGAATTATCATTAAGGGTACTTCGGGGGATCGAAATGACTCGAAATGATATGAAATAACATAAACTAACAAAATGAATGAAATATCTAAAAATTAGAACAATTAGCCAAGATGTAGATTTTCATTTGCCTAGTGATCTTAGTGGGTTTTAAATAAGAAAATTTTTGAGGAAAAATCACCTTGGGCCAAACCATACCTTAAAATGTGCATTAGGTTCATGTGATTCCAAAACTATAGGATATAAATCATATTTCTATGTAAATAAGGAGATATTATTTTTTATGAACCCATGAAGTCATGGCCACCCTTAGCATGTGCAAGTCACATGGGTGGAACACTATGATCATGTGCACCCTACCTTAGCCTAAGCTCCATGGGATGTGTCCATTATTTGAAAACATGAAGAACGATCCCATGTACCGTGTAAATGATCAAGTATGCCCACACCTATAGAAACCATGAAAAATGATTCCATGCGCCAAGATAAATGATCATGTATGCTAAGTTTACATATAAAATGTCTCATAAGTGTGTGTGTGGGCACACATGGGAAAACCCAAGATAGAAGTTTAATGAGAGTGACTGATTTAAAGAGATATAGAAAGATTCCTTCACCTGGAAAAAATTAGAAAATAGAAACTTAACCCATGCTCACATGTGAAGCCCAAAAGGGAGAGAATCCAAGGGAAATAAGAAACATTCCAAAGCTTTGTTTTTGTGTGCCCATATTAGAAACTTATTAGATTTTATAAATCACAACACATTAGAATGTTTCTGTACTAATAGAGGACGTCCAAGAGAGATTAGAATGTATTCTAAACCTTTAATTGTGTTCACACACATAAAAGAAATAAATAAGGTTCAAAGATTTTGCTCATACTTGGATTGGAAATCTTGGTAGTCCCACTTGCCAACCATGAACACATTTGCTTTTCTAACCCAAACCATCCCCTTTTGAGTTTGGAAATATGCCCAAACGTGGTGAGTTTCCCTAGCTGCCCTAGACGCCCCCATTGTGCTCATGAACACCTATAAATACCCCCTCTTGCTCACATTCATCTCATCCCAAAGCAAAGAGTTGACACTTTCCTCTTTGCTTATTCTTGCTTTCTTCTTGCAGCCCTTCTCACTCTCTTTTCTTTCTTGTGTGAGAAGTTCTTCTTTTAGTGTTTTAGAGAATTGTTGAAGTATTTTTTTTGGTTATTAGAAGTTCTAAAAGTGGTGGATAATGGGAACCTCTGTCAAATTCAACAAAAACTCATATTAAGGTGGAAGAGATTTTTTAAACCTCTACTTTGCTATTTTAAATTTCTAGAATGTTCATGCTTGTTTAAATTCTAATTTTCAGTATGTCTTATTTTAGTATCAGGATGTTTAATCGTATTTTAATTTTAGTTAGCATGTTTTTATGTCTTAATCATTCATGAGAGCATGTCATGCTTAGAATCCATGTTTAGGATTTAATTCAATATTTCAAGAATGCGATGTAAGGTTTTCATGCTTTCTTGGTTGTTTAAAATTTTGATATTTACATTTTGAATATCTTTTATGATTATGTGATTCTTAAATATAAGTAATTGAAAATAAGAATCACGTACTGTCATAGTGACCCGTATGGATGCTATGGGTGTTCTTAACATGTGCTTGGAGTGTGTGGTTGCGGGGCGCAACTAAGGGATACTTGGTATGTGGCATCCAATGGAAAGTGACAAAGAAATGTCTTTCCACCTTAAAGAGGGGTATCTAAATTAAGAAAATTAAGGGAGTAGAACCCCTCTGAGTCTTAACGTCAACTACAACAAAAAGGTTGCTTGAATCACTTAATGCATGAAAGTGTTTGAATTTGGATGTGCCATTGATTTGAAATAGTAACTTAGTTGTTTAATGAATGATCCACTGGGCTATGTGCTCACCCTTTCCTTTTATTTTCCAGAAAATTGACTTGAATCATGAAGTCAAGGATATTAGATTATTTCTAAGTTTTGAAAGTTCTATTTTAAGGGTATGTTGCCCAAATTTTGAATTTAAGACTTCCGCTAAAATTTATTTAAGTTTTGAGAGTTATGTACTCAAATTTTGATTTAAGAATGTAACTTTCTTTATTTTATTTGAATAAATAAAGAGTTTGAAGTATTCCTTGATCTAATTATATAACCTTATTAAATTGAAATTTAATACATTGTGAAGTATTCAGGAACGTTTTCAATAAGTGTTTAAATAAAGGAATTGAGATGCAAGTTGTGTACTTGTAAATGTAATATAGGACCCAACCCGTCTTGTGGTTATGCTTAAACCTATTTCTAGGGGTTGGGGTGTTATAAAGGTGGTATCAGAGCCTAGGCATTAGTTGCTGGGCCAAAATTAGAAAGTTTCCTTGGATACCAATGGTGGTATCAGAGCCTAGGCTTTAGGTGCCTTGGGGGTAGAATTAGAAAGTCAATCAGTGGCTGTTTGACTAGAATTAGAAACTCAAAGTAGGGTTTCACTTTGAATTGAATCGTATCTTGAATGCCTTGGGCTAGAATTAGAAAGTCAATTAATAGCTGTTTGACTAGAATTAGAAACTCAAATTAGGGTTTCACTTTGAATTGAATCGAATCTTGAATGCCTTGGGCTAGACTTAGAAAATCAATCAGTGGTTGTTTGACTAGAATTAGAAACTCAAATTAGGGTTTCACTTGAAATTGAATTGAATCTTGAATGCCCTACCTTCTATTTTTGAAAAATGTTTTAGAAAGTGTTTTAAAAAAGGAAGCGTATGTTTTTGAAATTTTTTGTTTGGATACAAAGGCTACAAGTTGAGCTGATAGTGGGTAAGCCTTGTCTCGAGTAAAGTTAAACATTGAAAGGGAGGTGGGTTATCCCACCCTAGAAAGCATGGTTTCTAAGTGGACTTTGGTCTCGCCGCTTGATCTAGAGGTTGTCCCACCAGCTTATACGAGTGGTCTGAGTTGAAGAACACCCTTACTTTCTATAAAACAAAATTAGAAGGTGAAAAATTAGGGTAAGAAACCATTTAGAAGTTGAAAAGATGCCAAAGGTGGTGTCTTGACTAGATAGAGGTTGTGAGTAAACTAGTTTGAAACCATGGGTCTTGGGGATTGACCTTAGGTAGAGACATGGGTGTAGCTATGGGTGGCATAGTGGATCAAAAGCATAAATCTCTAGGACATAGGCTAGAGACTAAAACTTGTTTGAAAATAGAAAATTGTTTGATTAGGATACGGGACCGGGAAGCTTCTATATTTTTTGATTTCTATTTAGTATGGGATGCATAGGAATTTGGGGTTATGGAGGAAGCCTGGACTCGGAGAATGATGGACCATGTGTGGCGAATGATTGGTAACTCTAGCAGAACAAGTTTCTTTATGCTCGCTGGTATGGGACGGTGGAGTATAGTAGGCTCAGGAACCTTAGTTATTGAGCAATTTGTGAAATTGTTTGGGTGCGGCTCTGTTTTGGGTGGAACCCTAAGTGAAAGGGATAGAGTGGTATGAGACACTTGAACCTGAAAGCTTAAGTGAAAGCTTGGAACCTTGCTGTGCTAGCTTGATTGTATGATTGTGTGATATGCGTGCTTTACTATTTATTTGCTTTTAGACCAAATCCTATACCCATGCATGAAAAGAACCTAGAAGAAAAACTTTTAGGCCACTGAACAGATCGATAACCTAGAAACTGAATCTAGAGTCATGATAGTACGAATGGTCGTTCAAACAAACATTGACGTTGAAAAGATGAGTCTGGAAGAGTTCAAAGAAGTCTTCTATGAAAAGTTTTTTCCATAGATGACAATGTGGGAGCTACAAGAAGACTTCGTCAGGTTGAATTAGAAGGATTTGACTGTAGCTGAGTAAGAGAGAAAGTTTACTGAATTGGATAAGTTCTCTTGGGAGCTGATCTAAGAAGAAAGAATGAAAACTAATTGGTTTGCTCGGGGCCTCAAGATTGAGATTCGAAAAGTGATTATGACTCTAAGCTTAAAGACATATAAGAATCCTATAGCATGAACTCAACTTCGAACAGAGGCTGAAAGGAAAGAACAAGAGGCCTAGTAATGAAATAGAGAACCCAGAGGCCCAGAAAAAGAATAAGAGTGGTGGGAAGGCAACAAAGACCTAAAAAAAGGGGCAAAATAAAGATAAACTAAAAAAATAGGTGAAGAAGCAAGGACTGTGCTATGTGTGCAGGTAGAAGGGTCATGTAGCAAGAAATTGCCCGACTACACCCGCCCAGGCTCCTCAGCCACAAAATTCTCAGGGAAGAGATTAGATTGATCGTTCTTAGGGCAGAAAACAATAGCAGAATGCCAACCAGGGGCAGAATCAGGGTCGTGGGTAGAACTAGGCCAGAATGTTTACTGTTGAGGCTCAAGAAGATCAAAACCTACCATAGAGACCCTAGTATAAAAATATATATTAGGAGAACTTGATTAGCCCTTTATTTAAAATTGCTATATGTTAACATTTATGGGTTTAAGCTTTAATAAGGTTTTGTACCTATTCTTTTCAATCAATGAAATTTATTCCCTTAAGAATCCTTGTTATTACATTTTGAAGGTTCAAAATAGAAAGTCTAGGAATAGAAAGTGTTAGTAATAACTCAAGGCCTGCCGTGTGGTCGAGTCCACTGAGATGAAGGTGGCATATGACAAAGAAACTTTGACCTTCAAATAAATTGAGAACTTTAGGCTGGGTACGACCCTAAAATGAAAAACAAGCCTATCTTTAAAACATGTCTTGCCCACCAAATCTTTTGCAATTAGATTGGGGGTGAACAAAGGCAAGACAAATGACTCACAAGCCTAATAGAGTAAATTGAATAAGATAAGCATACTGGCCTTTGGTTAGATGCTAAGGATACCCTAAGACTAAAGGAGAAAACACTGTATGGGAAATTGCAGATTATCTCACTAAAGCGCCTAATTTTTGCCAACTAGATTCACAAATCAAATCAGTAAGTCTAAGAGAGTTACCCAGACACTAGAGTCTATGTTGAGCTCTTGTGTCTTAGACATTAAAGGAAATGGGAGAAAGCACGAACCTGACCCCTCTCACATCATCCACTAGGAGGAAGTGAATTTTCAAGATGATGCTACTTACGAGGAAACACCAGATAGAATCCTTGACCATAAAGTATAGAGTCTATGAATGAAGGATATCCCACTAGTGAAGGTATTGTGGAAACATCACGGGGTGGAAGAAGCTACTTGGAAACTTGAAAGTTAGATGAAGACCGAGTATCCACATCTATTCACTAAAAATCCTTAGTTATGAACAAATTTCGAGGACAAAATTTTTTTAACGAGGGTAGGTTGTAATACCCTAAATCCTCTATACTCAATTAAATGAAAGTTATCATTTATCAGTAAAATTTGTGTAAAATGAAACCGAGCACATTTCGAGGCTAACTTTGGCAGGTTTCTAAAACTCTCATTTAGTGCCCCTTAGGAACCCACAACAACTTGAAATGAAGTAAGGTGAGAAGAACCAACTAAGGGGACAGCATATCAAAAAATTATAATAACTGGTCAAGGTTAAGGTTTTCATTTGCCAAATGCCCTTCAGGGGGTCTAAATTAGAACAAATTGTCATTTAGGGTACTTCGGGGAATCGAAATGACTCAAAATAAAATGAAATAACATGAACTAACAAAATGAATGACATATTCAAAAATTAGAACAATTGGTCAAGGTTAAGGTTTTTATTTGCCAAACGCCCTTCAGGGGGTCCAAATTAGAAAGAATTGTCATTTAGGGTACTTCGTGGGGATCGAAATGACTCGAAATGAAATGAAATAACATAAACTAACAAAATAAAAGACATATTCGAAAATTAGAACAATTGGCCAAGATTTAGATTTTTATTTGCCTAATGACCTTAGTGGGTCTTAAATAAGGAAAGTTTTTGAGGAAAAATCACCTTGGCCAAAACATACCTGAAAATGTGCATTAGGTTCATGTGATACAAAACTATAGGATATAAATCATATTTTCGTATAAATAAGGAGATATTAATTTTTATTTGATTTTTGTGAACCCATGAAGTCATGACCACTCCTAACATGTGCAAGACACATGAGTGGAACCCCATGATCATGTGCACCCTACCCCACCCTAAGCTCCATGGGATGTGTTCATTATTTGAAACCGTGAAGAATGATCTCATGTGCCATTTAAATGATCATGTATGCCCACACCTATAGAAACAATGAAGAATGATTCCATGTGCCAAGATAAATGATCATGTATACTAAGGTTACATATAAAATATCTCATAAGTGTGTGTGTGGGCACACATGTGACAAACCCAAGATAGAAGTTTAATGAGAGTGGCAGATTTAAAGAGATATAGAAAGATTACTTCACCTAGAAAAAAATTAGAAAATAGAAACTTACCTTATGCTCACATGTGGAACCAAAAAGGGAGAGAATCCAAGGGAAATAAAAAACTTTCTAAAGCTTTGTTTTTATGTGCCCATATTAGAAACTTATTTGATTTTATAAATCACAACACATTAGAATGTTTTCCTACTAATAGAGGACGTCCAAGAGAGATTAGAATTTATTCTCAACCTTTAATTGTGTTCACACATATAAAAGAACAAATAAGGTTCAAAGATTTTGCTCGCACTTAGATTGGAAACCTTAGTAGTCCCACTTGCCAACTAAGAACACACTTGCTTTTCTCACCCAAACCATCCCGTTATGAGTTTGAAAATATGCCTAAACGTGGTGAGCTTCCCTAGCTACCCTAGATGCCCCCCTTGTGCGCATGAACACCTATAAATACCCCCTCTTACTGACATTCATCTCATCCCAAAGCAAAGAGTTGACATTCCCTTCTTTGCTTGTTCATGCCTTCTTCTTGGCACCCCTTCTCACTCTCTTTTCTTTCTTGTGTGAGAAGTTCTTATTTTAGTGATTTAGCGAGTTGTTGAAGTATTTTTGTTGGTGATTAGAAGTTCTAAAAGTGGTGGATAAGGGAAACTTCTGTCAGATTCAACAAAAACTTGGATTAAGGTGGAGGAGATTTCTTAAACCACTAATTTGCTATTTTAAATTTCTAGCATGTTCATACTTGTTTAAATTCTAATTTTCAGCATGTCTTATTTTAGTTTCACCATGTCTAATCATATTTTAATTTTAGTTAGTATGTTTTTATGTATTAATCACTCATGAGAGCATGCCATGCTTAAAATCCATGTTTAGGATTTAATTCAAGGTTTCAAACATGCGATGTAATTTTTTCATGCTTTCTTGGTTGTTTAAAATTCTGATATTTACATTTTGAATTTCTTTTATGATTATGTGATTCCTAAATATAAGAAATTGATGATAAGAACCACCTACTAACATAGTGACCCGTATGGGTGCTATGGGTGTTTTTAACACATGCTTCGAGTGTGTGGTTGCAGGGCACAACTAAGGGATACTTGTGTGACACGCTGAGCGCCCGAACCAGAACCCAAGTCCTCTTGCACGCGTCACGTTGGGCCCAGCGCATCGACGAGCGCTCCCTTCAGCCTATCTACTGTGCGTGAGGGATTTTTATTCCTCTCTGTGGGTCTGATCCGCCGAGAACCCGGGGTCGTCTACCTCTTTTCAACCCACTGAAACCGTTCCCAATTTTAATAAAATGAGAAAACTTGTCAATCTTAATGAACATCCTACTACGTCTATCGACGAATTTCATAACTCAGAAAAATAATTTCAAACACTTCAACGGATTTTCGCAGTAAATATTCATATTGGAAAACAAATTTCTGCAGTGGAAACCATCAAAATCACCAACCCATATGGCAGGGTTTAAGTAAAACTAAACATACACATGATATTAACCTCTGAAGGCAACATTGCTAAAATCATCTCAAAACTATGATCAAAATTAGGCTCACAGAGCCAAAAGTCCCAACAACATTTGAAAATGTACAACAGTTCCAAAAGAAATATTTGGCCACATGGCCTGTTCAAAATATATACATGATTTGTGAAAGTTTAAACAAAAACAAAAGTACAAGTCCAACAGTGACCTCCAAGCGGGATCACCAAACAAACCCTGAATCAATGGTCAACTAGGGTACTTCACCTCTGCGAGTACCTGTAAAAGAAAATGGGGTGGGCTCGAGAGCCCAGTGGATCATCTCTACACATCACTAGCATTATATAAACCAGAAATCTAAAACATGCACACACTTTCATTACATTAATCGTTTCAAATAGTTATTTGTTTTGTCGTATTCTAAGACCGAAAGAGCTATACTCCCGGTGTTCCTCTTATGACAAGAAATCGATCCTAGTCGATACCGCCTTGAGCCGTGACACCGTTCACGATCTGTCACGTCGTCCAAGAATAGGCGCAATGGTGTATGGCCAATGCTCACCTGTCCGAGGAAACTCTTAGCCCTCGCAGGAGGCTTCATTAAGAACACCAACGATGGGATCTGGAAGATGTCGTGCGGCAAAGCTGGCCACGTCCACGAGTCGTCGACAGATGCCACCATCGCCCCGGTACGTTGATTTATTAAATCTTAATTTAATATTCTTTAGTTTCAATAAATTTCATTCCAAACCCAATCATCTATCAAGGTATCGAAAGCATGTTGCAAATGACATAAATAACCAGACATTATGCCACATATTCAAGCAACCACTGAAAGCATATAACCAGACATTATGCTCAATCATCACTCAAGGCATCTAAACATTTTACACACCCTAGCATACATCTAACATCCTAGGCTACTCAAACATCATGCCTTGAACCTCAAACCTACATAATACTAGTGAGCAAGAGAATCTCGCCCTCCTGATAACAAGGAACGACCCTTGCACCTACTCGCGAGGATCACGCTCGAAATCCACAATCTGAAATGATTAAACCTCATCATTCAGTCCAATCCTCAAAAATCCCTCTTCAACAACATTACAAAAATCCAAATTTCCATTTTCTCCACACAAAAATACGAAATTATAGTCAACGCGTATAATACCCCAGAATTTTGTCAAAAAAAATTTAATAAATAAAATAAGTTTAATAAATTAATTTCAAAGATTTTAAGAAATTTTGGGTGCAAATGGTGGGTTGGCACATGAAAAATAATTTATATTGGAGATATAATAAAAATTAGGATAATTAAATAAAAATTAAGGGTTAGTAGAACTAATTATAAAATTTAAGGAATTGCTTAAGAAATAAATAGAAATGATACACATATTGGCTAATATGCAAATAAATAAGGTGTGTGTTAGCATAATAAATACCACATATTATGAAAATATGTACATAGAAAAATAAATAAAAATGTAATGTACACGTATTTATTAATAATAAATAAAGCATTAGTGTATAATTTCATAAATTATTATCTGAAAATGGAATATAAAATAAATAAAAATACATAGAAATGAAAAATATAGATTATTTAATTTTTGACATTTAAAAAATATTAAGGAAATAGAAAAATATCAAATAAATACAATGTTAAATAATTAGAAAGGGAAAGATATTAGCAAATCATCAAAATAGAAAGGAATACACAAAAAATCAAGTTTATATCATTTAGGAAGTATCTAATTGGCAAAATTTCGGGTAATTGCAACTTAGAAAAGCAATTTGATAATTAGAAACTGCATCTAACGGTTCAAAACGAATTTGTAAAATCCAACGAATGAGATCAAAGCCTTAAACAACATCTAGGAGCACTGAATCACGAAGATCTGACGGTCCACAATCAATCATTTCAATCCAACGGACCAGATCACGGGCACAGAGGTTAATCGTGAAATCAATCCGAAAACAGAACTCGAGGTCGATCTGACGGACCAAATAAAACTCATTTTTCTATAATCGTGATATGTGTGTTTCGAAGAAGATCGGAGGGCTCTGATTGAACTCGTTATCGATCGATCGCGATTGACACCGCAACTCGAGGATGATCAACGGTGTGCAGCGAATTCTCTAAATTCAATCGCGATGCGGTACTGTAATCGAGGTTGATCAACGGTCCAGAAAAGCGCGTTCCGATCAATCGCGAACCAAACGCCGCGCTCGAAGTTGATCCGAGCGTCCAGATCAAATCTGTTTTCATAATTGCGATCCACCGTGCTGCTCGAAAATGATCCAACGTCTGAGATTTAATCCGCCTGATCCAACGGTCGAAAATCCATCTGCAAAAACGAATGCGTGATCTGTTGATGCGATCGAGGTTAATCCAACGGCTGAGATTTGAGCTTCGATTTATTAAACGAAAATTCGAAATTAAATCCGAGAAAAATCAGAAAAAATTCCAAAAAAATTCCCTAAAAACTTTTATAAACTTGGTTTTCCAATTCCAAGCCAACTTGCTATTTTCCTATGCTTGGGGGGCACGAAAATTTAAATTTTTGCAAGTTTCCCACCAAAAAACTTACCATTTTACACTAATTTGAACTCTATATAAACCCCCCATGCTCACAAATCAAATCATCCCAAG
>JAJIYU010014661.1:0-13110 GCA_030144865.1 Tinospora cordifolia
GATTTTATTAAATCATGAAACTGCATATTTTATTGTGTTTATTTTATTTTTCCATTATATGTCGGACGCCATTTGTTATTTCCATGAGCAACATGATTGGCACATTAACACATAGAATCATCCTCAATACACCATCCCCTTAAATCACTGTTATGGCTAACATTATCCAACATCTTCGTATCAATGAAATAGGAGCGAAATATTTCTTAATTTAGGATATCGTCTTATATTATGTCATAATATATAATATTACGTTCCCTTTAGAATCTAAAAGACATTTGCCCAAAACAATAATATCTATAAAACAAAATACCTAATCAACAATGAAAATTTACTAAATTAAGATCCTTTTACCCTTTATCCCCCATGTAGTAGATCCTAAAAATGGCAAAGGGATTAGTGAGCCTAACAATGCAGCTCAGTGAATAGCATAAAATAACACAATGGTTGGTATGCATGGAGTTTACTACAATGACGTATGCATATAATGTCATGAACAACTAATACATCTCTTAAAATAGTGATAGTATCGTTAATCTTATATAATATTTATCATATCATAGCATTCACATCAATAAAAAAAAATTCAGTTTCACTATTAGAGACCCATTACAATGTCAACATGCTGGGACCCCTTCCCTAGGACGAAGGACGAACCGACTGACACAGTGTCCTAACAAACCCACCCGCAAGCCGAGCTTGCCAAGACACTGTTAAGCCTCAACATACAACACCACATCACACACTTTCAGAGTAATAATAAGGAATGCAGAAGAAATTTAACACACAAACATCAATGAGAACTTGATATTTATCCAAAATGGGTCATTACAATATGTGTAGCAACGGGAGTGACCATCCATTATATACAAGTTTTCCTCACCCCTATACATAGTCCTAGCCCTTAAAATACAACAATAGAAAAGGAAATACAAAGAAAACCTACCAAAAAGAGTAAGGGAATGCAACTCTAAGTGATGACCACTCCCTTGCCTTTATCCACGGCCGAAGAACTTGAAAAGTTAGAGTAGCGAGCCTAATTGTCTACGACAGCTCAGTGAGTAATGTAGTCTAATTCAAACTTAAAACAAGTATTCCACAAATAAAACATGTGCCATGAATGCATGAGCAATAGCATTATGCTGGTGAATGCAACAGTAAACACAATTTAAATTCATAATGCAATCGTGCACCTTCATTCAAAAATAATTAAATAATGAAAACATTCGCCGAGACTCACAAGCTCTCTGAGGCGACTAAAAGTCACTCGAGTGGGTTGCAGACGGTTAGGCGCATCGTGTCGACTTCGATTAGGTCTTATTGCTATTGCCATCATCATAACGACCAACTAGGACTTATTGCCGTTGCCTTATTGTGACGGCCCGATTAGGTCTTATTGTCGTTGCCATCATCATAGGCCCACAGAACCCCCTCAGCAGCCATTCTGTGCTAGGTGGTCACTTCTCGGGGTCGTATGAAAGACCGACACAACTCGCCCTAACCCTGTACTCTCGGACCTCGAGACTCAGTGCACTTTTCATTTAAAACCCATTTAAAAGAATGCAGATTCATCACAATATGTAATCTCATTTTCATAATGCACAAAATAACAAGCTCTAAGAAATGAGTTTGAAAACACTACTCACAGGGATGTTCCGTTCCCGTCACTCCTCTCACAACCGATCGCGTCCTGCTAGCACTTGGACCTGCGAAATCGACCTAACTTTTTAACATTAACATGAGACTTGGCTCACTCTAATTCTACAGCATTGGTTAATCAATTACTTGACCTAGTCAAGAATAGTCCCCTATGTTCATTCACCTTGCCTTAGTTACTAAGTCAATTTGATTAACCTCGGTTAATCTTGGTCAACCTTAGTCAACTTATCATTTGCTGATCTAGCTGGTCAACAGAGTCACACAGGGTCAATTCTAGTCTTCATGGAGTCCATTAGGCCAAAAGGGGTCAATATTCTCAATTCCCATGACTTAGGCACAACATTAGGCTATGGCCCTATCTGCACAACCATTTTTTCAATTTTTCTATGAGCAATCTGTTCACCGGATTTGCGCAAAACATTGCAGAACTATTCTAGACTTCCCAAATTTTTTCCATAATTTTAAATCACAATTTTTTCACCTCATTACTAGGGTTTCCAAGTATGATAACAGAAACTGCACAGATCCCGTATACCCTGTGATAGGCAGTGATTGTTTGCCTTACTTGACCTATCTACACACATCAGAATGTCTTGATATTTGGTAGGCAACTTCTAGACATATCTTAAGATCTCTCCACTAAATTTCAGCTTAACTTACCTAAGTTTGGTTAGTAAGTTTTATCTCAGAAATTTGAGCCAGATTGCAGAAAATTTCTGGGTTCATAGATTTTACTATCTTTCTAGTGTTCTTTTCCCTCATTAAATCACAATTCTATGGGTTTTTTCTTGTGACTAGTTGTAGTTTACAGGTCATAACACATCCATTAATCACAAACACTTTGAATCGGTAACATGCAACATCAAAAACATGTTTATCATTCCATCAATGTTTTGCTATATTCTAAAGAACACAAGAAATTTGTTCGAGCACCCTACTATCATGACATGTTTGCAAGCATAACAAAACACATCCATAAGGGCTCAAGGTCAGGTCTTTATACCTTTTTGGAACCTCTACTATGGGGTATACAATGCCTCTAGTTCCAGTCCGAAAGTGTGCCTTTAGGTGTCCTGAATATAGCTCTTATTTTGGTCTCAAACTCTTTCTGTCAGCACTGTTGCAACAGTAAGTCTAATAGTCAGCAACTGTGGCTTATAAGATATATTAAACGTTTCAGTTTCTGGTTTTTACCACTTGGACATTGAATACTCATGATAATGAGTAGAATGATGGATTTTTACCTCAGGGACGTGCCTAGAGTGGTTTAAGAGTGAGCTTTCCCAAGGTTGCTCCATCTGTCTCTGTTACACAGCTGTGACAGTGAGTAACTAATCAACTTCAAGGATCCGAAAATCATGTACAAGGCCTTATTTTTTGTTCTCTAACTCTTGCAGGTTAAAGTACATACAAAAATGAGGAGATTAAACAGTTTTACCTTAAAAAAAGAACTGGAAATGGCCAAGGTCCAAAGCTCCAAAGGTGGTTCCAGCACACACTTTCTGGTTTTTCTTGTTTTGAACAGTGTGGACAGCACCTCTTCATGATGATTTTTGCTTTAGACGACTCCAAGACTTGGCAACCCACTTGTGGAACTTTGTAGGTGGTGGTATAAGCTTCAAATCAAGCTATAGTTTGCTAGATTTGATTGAGAATTGAGGAAGTTCTAAGTTAGGGAAGTTTACTACAGAAATCTAGAATTTTTGGACTTTGAGCTCAAAGAAGCCATTTTGTTGTATGGGGGTGCTTGCTTGGCAAAGATGTGGGTGACATGTGGCTTTCAGGTGACACTCAACCTCCCATGCTGGATGCTCAGATGGCAGCATTCATTGGCCACAATGGAGGCCATGAGTTGATGGCAAAACCATGGATTCCCATGGTTTCTTGTTGGAGTCTTGCTAGAAAATCGCCCAAAAATTAACCAAATTCGTCAAAAATTCGGTGAAAAATCGCAAAGAGGACAAAAAGGAAGGGCTGGAGGGTTTAATTGGGCGCATGGGCCGACCAAGCGGACGAGCTGGCCCATGCGCCTGGGCCAGTTTGCGCGCGAGCTCAAGCCCGCGCTCTCTGGCAGTTGTGGCCGCTGGCCCGAGCCAGATTTTGGCCCCGACCCGTGCAGCCAAATTTCGTTTATTTTTTTCTTTATATATACATATACGCTTATATATATGTATATATATATATATCAAAATTCAAATGTTTTTTCCTAAAATTATTAAAAATTTCCTAATTCATTGTTTTCCATCAAAATGCTACTATTATATGTCATTTCATCATTTATTCAATTATTTTTTCCCAAAAATTGAATAATTTCCCCAAAATCGTGTTTTTCCCCCAAAAATTTCATTTATCATTCTAAAAATTTGATAATTGTTCGAAGAATTTATAAATCAATCCTAAAGGTTATTTTCCTCAAGAAAACACATTTTTCTAATATTTTCATGTGTTTTCTCCTTAAAATTGTATTTTCTCAAATTATTTTTATTTTCTTTAATAACTAATCCAAAATTGGAAAAAATTGGGAAAAATTCTGTATTTTTTTTATTAAAGTTCTAGAAAATATATAGAATACATATATGTCAGATCCGTCAATCCGATGTCAAAAATATGGGTCGTCATACAACAGATACACTATCTGTCAAAGAATTATATACATTATTGGAGTCAACAAACACATGACGTCTTTCAACAAGAGAACTAGTATTTTACTGTACTTGCCATGTATTGCTACTACCCTTGTCGAAAATTTTTAGAGGACAACGATTCTTCGAGTTAATAAATCGTATTAGGCACCAAAACTCTTGAATATCTTTATATATGCAGTTTATAGAATATGCTGGAAACTTAAATATATGCTGGTAAAACAAAGTGAAATAAAACAACATACACAAAAATGAAAGTATCATAAAAATTACTTGCAGTACGATCGCTATTCCTCAAGATTCTAATCTCAATTCTCGTTTCTCACATGTTGTCCTGTGCATACAATATATGCTAATATTATTCTAAGGTATGTATATAATTTGATTGTATGTCTTCTTTTATTCTTAAATCCATTAATTTTTGGTCAACCTTAATCACACTAGATTAATCCATCAGTCAAACCTTGATCAATTATGGTCAAAATTAGTCAATATAATAATAAAAATATCTCAAATTCTTATACCTAATTTATTTCTCTTGATTATTTGGTTTGTGCAATCTCTTTTCAAATTTTACTATGATTAAACCATATATCAAATTACAACCAAATTTGACCATGTATCAATTAGACACATGAAAGTATTTCAAAATTTTTTATCATTATTTCTAGATATCATTTGATATCATTGTGAAACGCCTAAATTCATGTGTCTATCTTATTCATGCTCTATGATAGGTTTTGGTTTTTAATACAATTATCCTATTTAGACATGTTTCTTTGACTTGAATTTTAGTAGATAGCGTCCTCATTGACCCAGAAACATCTCCACAAAATTTTGTCATTATTGGACATCTCTAGGTTTGTCAATTTGATGCTTAGTCGTCTATTCTCATTTTGGTCTGAGAACAAACAAAGGTTCAATTTTTCTATTAAATGGCCCTAACAATTATTGTCCAATTGAGGTAAAATTTGACATGATTTATCTACATTGATCCAAGAATTGACTAAAAAAAAATTTAGAGTAAAATAATGTTCCTAAACCATCCAATTCATAGTACAAACTTATTGTTAAAACATGCATTATGAAATATTCTTAGTAAATCAAAGCATTCATCAATTTAGTCATTCAAATTATATTCTTTTCTTCTAGCATGGTAACCATATAAATACTCAATCTCAAGCTTTAATTATGGACCAAATTGCTAAACTAATTCAATTTCACAGTTATTTTATTGTAATACCTCAAAAAATTAAGAAGTGTAGAGATGAAAAAAAAGGGAACCACGTGACTACTATGGTATCGGTAGAATAGGGATGAAAAAAGGGAACTATGTGACTGTCGTCATACCCAAAATTGGTATTGTGGCAGTGCATCGCGAATTGAGAAAATGGAATTCTCGCCTGGGTATCGCGGTATTGCGATCTAATTTCGTGATATTTGGGATGTCAACGTGGTACCGCAGTACCGAGAACGGGGATACCACAATATTGTGATTAAAAACTCACAAAATTTTGACAAAGAAGTGGGACTGAGGATGCAAGATGCGATACTGTGATTAAAAACAGTCTCAATATCACAGTACTGGGACCAGATACCATGGTACTATGATTGAAAAGCAGAAATGAAAGGTTGGGGGTGCATTATGATACTACTCGCATATATATATATATCGAGGTGTGCATAGAACCATAATCACAAGAACTCTTTCCCCACAACTGCTCTTCCCTACTCACAAAACAAGCCCTAGCTGCTTTTCTGCAATTCCCTTCCCTCTCCCACGCATCCCGAATCACATTTGATCTATTTCAACCTTCTTCGTCGATCTAACAAACATTGTTAGGAGAAGAACAACAGGTGGCTGAGTAGCATCAGATTGCTGCACCTTCCAGGACGAGTGCAAACGAGAAAACACACTGTTTTTGTCCAAAAAAATACTATCCATAGCATTTTTAATATTAGTTGAGTAGTAAAGGTTCTCTTTACTTAACAAATACATAGAATACATTTGAAAGCAATCTTCCAGTGGGGTAAACAAGAGGAGTAGCCGATAGATGCGAGGTATAAAATCATTCTCCTCTATTTGATGTTTTTTTTACAATAACAGGGATCAATGTATATAGGAAGTCATGCGTGAAAAAATGCACGAAGTGAAAACAACCTCGTATTACCTTGGTAATGCTAGGAATACCATGGTAACACGATGAAGGTTGCATTTTTTGGCCTTCCGTGCAAAAAAAATCTTGACCACCACGATATCGCCCCTAGTACTAATAGGATAATACTACAAAAAATTGATGATACAACAATGTCAATTTGACAATGAGCATCAATGACCATTCTAATAAAAGACATATAACAATGTTCATAAAATGCTTGTTGGTCAATATACCTTACGAAAAATGCGTGAATAATTAACAGTATAACCTAGGTATACCATGTAAATAATACGTATATAAAAAGAACATCTTTCAATTGCTTGAATGGTGCATAAATATACGTATAACATAAGTATAACATATGAATAAAGCATAAATAATCTAACCGATACAAATGAATAATGCACAAATAATAGTAGAATAATGTATGTATAACAAACCAACCGAGAATAATTCTTGAATAGTGGAATAATGTAACATCTCAAAAAATTTTATATGAAATTTTTATTTTTACTTAGAATATTATACAAAAATTGATGAATGAAAAATTTGGCAAGTCATAGTTATTCAAGTGAGGAATAAAAATCAATTTAGTGGATTTTTGGAAGAAAATATATGAAAATAATGTATAAAATGGGATATCATGGTCAAAAATACAAGGATATGTGCAATTTTTTATGAAAACAGGATTAGAAAGTCAATTGGGGTCGATATGTGGTAAAAAATCTGAAAGGAAAGCAAGAAATAGGGTTGAAAAATAAAAAAACAAACTCAAAATGCTGTGAACCGTAGATTTGTAATCTGGATTAGCATCCTACAGCCAAGATCAGATCTGCACGAACGCACTAGAGCATCGAATCATCCAGATCGAACGGCCAGAAATTCGCATGTGTAACTCGAGGAATATCAAACGGGCAGAGAGAGTTTCGTTGATCGCGAAATTGGACCGCACACGATAATCGAGGACGATCAGACGATCTAGATCGAGGCGCTCTGGGATAATCGCGAACGAACACTACGATCGAGGAAATCAGACGGTGCGGACGTAGTTCGTTGATCGCAAATAGTGATGCGCTCGAGAACGATCCAACGGCTGAGATCTCATCTACACGATCCAACGGCCGACGTTGCACGCGCTAAAACGAGTTCGCGATCTAGTGCTGCGATCGAGGCGTATCCGACAGCTAGATAAACGAATCCGATCCATCGCGAAACGAACGTTGTGATCGATGCAAATCGGACGTACCAGATTCACGCATCTCAATCGATCTGAGATCCGAATGCGTGATTCGAGGATGATCTAACGCTCCTTATCAGAGGCTCCGAAAATACATTAAAAACAATAAAAAATACGAAAAAAAATATCCAAAAAATCTGAAAAATAGTTTCTAAATTTCAAAAAATATTTCTAAAATTTGGAAAAATTTTGAAAAATACTCTTTTTGCCCCAAAAAATAGAAACTACGAAATTTGGTAGAATTAGAGAGTTTTATTCATATAAGGACACAAAACTTTCTAATTTTCTCCCTTGAAAAATCTATATAAACCCCATTTCATTCATTCCAAATAATAAGAGTTGAATGTTCCTCTTGTTTTCTCAAAGCCTTGTTTTAAGCACCTCTCATCTTCCCTTCTTGTGTGTGTGAGAAGCTCTCGAATTGGGTGATCTTTGTACGTGGGGGAATTGCTTCAGAAATTTCGAAAGAAAAGCGTCACAAGGTGGAAGTGATTTCTAGAATACCCTTTTTTTCTTATTTGAATTCATGGCATAATCGTTGTTTGTGTGGTTTTCACTGAATCAAAGATTTTCAATTTCAGTTCTAGAATTTTTAATGATTATTTCAGCATTTCAGTTTTGATTCATATTTGAGCAATCATATCATCCATGCCATGTAGTATCATGCTTAGGCTTTTAAATTAAAGTATGATGCATGTTTTATGAGTGTTTCATGAATTGATTTTGTATGTTCTAAATTTTAGTTTGATTTCATATTCTAAAATTTATTTTATCTTGATATGAGAATTAAACAAAGACGATGAAGATAATAACCACGTACCATCATACTGGTCATGGCGACACTATAGATGTTCTATTCATATGAGTTAGGTCATATGGTTTTTAGACCTAAGTACTTGAGGGTCGTGTACCACTAGTAGGTCACCATGTGTAACGGGTTGATGCCGACACGTGCCACTAACGGGTTGATGCCGAGTGGGCCCTATTTACTTAGTAAAGAACATCAAGGGATTAAAGGCCCTTTCGGTCTAAGACTCGACTTAAACAAATTGTTGTTTGAAATGCCTAATGTTTGCAAGTGTTTGAATTGTGATTGTGTTATGAGTTTGAATATGAAAGATGGTTGTTCGAAAATAATCCACTGGGCTATGTGCTCACTCATTCCTATCTTATTTTTCAGGAACATGAAATATATGAAGCAGTTGAACATGGATAGGTCTTTTTGCAAGTTTTTGCCTTATCATTATTATTTTTTTTAGAATTTTTAGGGCATGTTGCCCATAGTTTTTATGTTTTTCTACTGAAAAGTATTTTTGAAAACTTCCACTGTAATTATTATTATTATTATTATTTTGAGTTTAGTACTCACAATTTCTATTATGAATAAAATAGTTTGAACTTCTTTATCTCTTTTAATTTGCCTTGATTTTATTGGAAAGTTTTGTATTCTTGAATTTTGTACAAAGGCATTAGATATTGAAAAGAAAAGAACAAGTGTGTGTCGCTTGTAATGTTGCACCGGCCCGACCCGCCGTTTTGTTAAGTCCACTGTCAAGAAAACGGTGGCAATGTACACTGCTTAAGAGATACGGGGGTTGGGGTGTTACAAATAATGTAGGTATCATGTTCGAATAATGCAAGTATAAATATTTTTTGTTTGGTTAATATACCTTACGAATAATGAGTGAATAGTGGTATAATCAAAATATACTATATGAATAATGCGTGTATAATATTTAATCGTTCAATTGCATGAATAATATGTAAATAATAGTATAACATAGGTATACCATATGGATAATGCGTGTATATAAAATGAATAAAATACGTTTAACTTAAGAATAATGTGTGTATAAAACTGAGATCAGTGCTTTAGAATTGATCACTTGTATCATTTTCGAATAAAATCGTTATAATAAAGTTTACATATGAATAACATTATTCATAGATGATTCAAAAATAAAACAATCTGCCCTAGAAGACAAAATAAAATGACAAAATTCAAATGAAAAATAGTTGAGATTGTTATAAATGAACCATAATCCTGTTCAAATGATACATATCTGAAATATCAAAAATGGTATTACAATTGTCCTTGAAAAACTGTGATGCAAGATATGACAACCTTTTTCCATTCTTCTCTTCTTTAAGACCCACTATGATTGGATCCTACAATCCACGTTGAATCGACCTAATCTTTCATCGTCACTCTTGGTGCCTTCAGTCTGCTTCAATCTACCATGCAAGTATAGATTAACAATCATCCTTTTCCTGTAGCTCACCACATCCAAAACAAGTAAAATTTCCTTTTTGGTGGCAAAACATTCAGCAAAATAAAACATGAACATTCCACAATCACACTCATCTTGCTCTGGTAGATTATCAACCATTGACACCTTGAATGGCTCTTTCCCAGGTCTATCCTTCGGGTCAACTTTTGATTCGTAAAATCCAATCATCTCGAGATAAAAAGGAAGAATGGTGAAATAAGCTTGAACAACCTCTACTGACATAACATCAATAGTAGGAGTACGCAGGGAATTGTAAAAATATATGCAACCTTCGTGACTGCTGATGCAACTAAGGATCTAGTGGAATGTAGCCGCAACATTAATACGAAAAATGACATAAGTCAATATCAGACTATGGAGTGTTGCAGTACATGTAGTGCCCTAGCATATACTCCATAATTACCATCTCATCTCCTAACACAGATGCATCCTTCTTTTTTGAAATCTTCTATAAACAAACTGCAACTTTTAATCGAAAAAGTTGTCTGTCGTTGTATACTTGATCTTAATCGATTCATCATACTTGCTTTTCTTGTGCAAGTAATAGAACATCACATCTATATGCTGCCAATAGAAAATTTCTAAATTACAATAAAAGATTTGGGTCATGAATAAAAATTGTATAAACATAAAACATTTAAAATATGATAAGTATGTTGTTTGTATAACATCTCATTATACTGAAATAATAAACATAATAGAGTTTAAGAACATGTTATATAGATGATATTGGTATCGTATCAGTATAATATGTATATAAAACAACATAATATAGTTTAAGGACATGGAATATATAGGTGAAATTAGTATCATATTAGTATAATATGTGTATACAGACATTGCAAAGTGTCCAAAACCCTATATTTTGGTATTATGTTGGTATATTATCAATATAATATCTACAAGCAATAATATCAAGTGTAAAAAATTAAACATACAGAGGAGAAGATAGGCTGGTTTGGGGTAATCAATGTGTAAAACCATTTCTTATCAATGACATCAGCAATTGAAAAATCAAAAGCTGGATTCAGATTGTTGTCACTATCATAGTATACTTTATTTGACCTAAATAATGTGACAGATGTTAATATCAATATATTATAAATAACAAAAATATTCGGAATGCGAACTTGATCTCTAAGAAAACTTACTTGAAGTGCTTCATCCGACCCTTTTGAATCCACTCATCAAACTCAGCTACAGCACAACTATCTATATCTTCATGTAGATAGATGTCTAAGGGGGATAGTCGTCCCTTCACAATTTCCTTTCCTTTATGTTTATCTCCAGTGGGACGCCTCCCCATTTTATTAACTGTAGGAAGTGAAAGAAGTGGAGTGTGATCTTCAGTAGAGACGATTGAAGTCGCAACATTGACGCCTGACTCAACAATTTCATCAATTGTGGTTTCTTGTTCACATTCAACAGGTGCATGATATTTCGATTCATCCTTGTCAGCAACCTGGGTCAGTGAAATGACACAAGAAATGTCCTAAAAGCAGATAAATTAAGAACATTTAGATTCATAAAAACTGTAAAAGCATAATCTTGAATTAATAAAAGAATCGTATTCATGATCTTATTAGGATTGATGATTTTTTCTTCCTTCTTTCACCTTCAATTATTGTTGAGTTGGCTTTGAACATAAAAATGTACAATATTAATGTATAATAAAAATAAATCTAAATGAAAAATCACAATCCAAATAAAGTGTTCAAAAGTACCTTCCTTTTTTTGTCGCTATCACTAACAATCTTTTGTAATGCCGTCAAACTCTAGCATGCAGCTTCGACATTAGTACATTTTTTCTTACTAGGAGATTCTTCTTTACTGTCTTCTGCTTTATTTACATCATCTTTTTATATTAAAAATAAAAAATTTAGTGAGCTAAATGAATGTATATAGTTGGTCTAACATCAATATACACAAGCAAACAATAGATAATAGCAAGCATACAGTATATAATATATTATACTTATGGTGTAATGTAGGTATATAAATGGTATACTACTACAATATCATTACTATACTGCAATGAAAGTCTAAAAGAATTCATTGGTTTTGAAGCTTGAAACATTTACCTTCTGCACTAGAGATTTTAAATAATTAATTTCTTCAAAAATCTTATCAAAATCCTCTTTCAACATTATTTTGATCTCGTTACAACAATCGCACTGCCTTCCAGGTATAATCATGGTTGCGGTAGACTTATTTACATGATTATCACTGCCAATAGGTTTATTTATAGGAGGCAACAAAAGAAATATTGGGAGATCAACAAAATCATTGTAATCTGAAAATCAATGTTGGTCCCCATCTTGTTATGCAATCAAGCCATCCATGTATGGCTGTAGTAGCTCATTGGGGCTTGCTACAAAATTTTTGAACTAGAAATAGAAAAATATGAGATCATAAGCAATTTGACAACAAAGAATAGTTCAATTATAATATAATTTTGTGTATACTGTATGATCAAATACATGAAAAATTACCTTATTAACAGATAAATTGTTCAGCAACTTCTCCATGCTCTTGAAATTGGGCGTGTCAATGCAAGTCCAGTTTAGTATACAAGGAAATTCATTGATACGTCGAATGGCAAACAAACCATCAGTATCAACAAAACACTCATAAAGCCAAACTTGAAATGCGATTGAGAACCCAAGAAGCCTATACATAATCGGGTATTTGTTGTAATCACCGTAAGACTTGTAATGCGTCCACGTCCATATGAATTTTTAAAAATTCAAAATAAATATAAAAAAGAGTGGAAAATTATTTTTAATGATCATTGTATGATATTTAATCAAGATAAAATTTATTAGAACATTTGGATAGCTAGAAACGTGCAGGGAAAAGTGTTAAAAAACAAGGCATCTTGCTACCAACCACGGTCCGTCTGATGCCGACCGCGGTCCGTGATGAGAAAAACCCAGAAAAAGTGCAGAACACACTGTCGACCGCAGTCCTTATAGGCCGACCGTAGTCATCAGTGGAAAAATGCAGAAACAAGAAAACTAGGTCACATTGGTGACCGCGGTCCGTAAAGTGCCGACCGCGGTCCATAAAGGGATGACCGAGGTCCATAAAGTGAAGACCGAGGTCCATGAAGAGAAATCTGT
>JAJIYU010014662.1:0-13105 GCA_030144865.1 Tinospora cordifolia
ACCTGGATCATTAATTCAATAATGGTCCATAATTCTTTATACATATACTATTGGATAAATTAATTGACAAAAATTCTTGTTTATTCATTCTAAATTATGAGGTATTACACCCATCCCCTGGGGGTTTTTATTTCGCCTCTGTGGAGATTTGAACCTACAACCTGGGGATAAGTATATAGATTTCACGAACTCCGCTACCATTTAGCTAGTCTTTTTATTGTCACAACCCACTCCTGGGCCGCCTTTTGAAAGCTCAATGGTAGTGGAGTTCGTGAAATCTATATACTTATCCCCAGGTTGTAGGTTCGAATCTCTGCAGAGGCAAAATAAAACCCCAAGGGGAGGGACAGTACCTTGTGAGTCACCGCACAAGTGGATGCTGTGTACAGTAACGGAAGTCCTATGGGCCTAAGAGTGGGTTGTGACATTAGCATAGCGAAATTCCAAGCTTTCATATGTGCCTCTGGGTTTGAGTGTCCTATACTACTTTTTCCCATCGACAAAGACTTCTTCCAAGAGATTTCACTACACCCAAACAATTTTGCAAATGTCACAATGACTAAGATCTCCTAAGCCACAGTATACTTGACCGTCTTAGACTAGCCAAGCATCAAGAAACAAGCTCTTTCAAAGTCACTGATCATTCACCAAACATGGTATGTCATTCTCTAAGTCAAGGATTCCTCCATACCCTCAAATTCTTATGTGTCTCATACCACATAGATACTAGAGATACAAGATCCTCCTGATCTTGTGTCCTGACCAAACAAGTTTCTATTTTCATACATTTTTAGTTTTCAATCTATGTTTTAAAAGTTTTCATTTATGATCCACTATGTGCCCCTTGCAATACCCAAGTTTCTACCTAAAGCCTCTTTCCTAGACTAGGGTCTCAATCACTTAGCTAAAAGGTTCCTCCATCAAACTAAAAACCCACACCTAGTTCCAGTACCACTTTTGGTAATACCTTTGTATTATGGTACATTCTTTACCCTTAAACATCACCTTCTAGTTTTCTAATAGAAAATAAGTGTGTTTTTCCACTCCAACTACTTATACAAGCTAGTGGAACAACCTCCACTTGAGCGGCGAGATTGAAATTTGTTAGCATCTAGCCTTCTAGAATGGGATAACCCATCTCTTTTTCAATGTTCTTTCAATGTTTAGCTTTACTCAGGGCAAGGCTTGTCCTCAATCAGCTCAACTTGTAATCTTCATATTCAAACAAAACATTTGAAAACATATCTCTTTTTGAAAAAAAATCATCTTTTTCAAAATCATTTCAATTTCAAAATAGGAGGTAGTGCATTCTAAATTTATCAAAGTAAAGGTCTTACCTAGTGAGCTACATCTTAAGCTCCTGATTCCTCAAATGTGTCAACTCTTTCTAAGGTTAGACACTCTGCCCAATAGTTTTACTAGTTGAGCTCTGATACAACCTTTGGTATCAAAGTAACCATTTCATTCTAGCCAGCAACTATTGCCTAAGCTCTAATACCACCTTTATGACACCCCACTTCTCCTCGCTCGACACATTTGACTCACGTGCACGTATTATTTTCTTTGGCCACCTAGGAGGAGGGCAATGACACTTTATCTATCTCTTCTTTCTTTCTTTTTTTGTGTCCTAACTATGTTAAACTCCTTGGGTAACATTAACTCATACACAGATTTCATAAAACACAAGTGCAATCAAAAGCAACTCATTCATTTGAAAATTAGTATTCAAGAGGTACAAAACCTTCATGTTTATTATAGCGGAGAATAACTTTAAAATTAACAAAGAAAGAGGGCCAACATACTTGACTTAAACACGTTATGACATTGGGAAGGTAAACTTAGTGTTGGAATCATCACGCAACCTCTAATCCTTAATTTATTGAAATGTTAGAAAAATAGAGGTGCGCTCGAGAGTCTATTGGATCATCCCAAATATTTAAATCATTATTTCAATTAAACAGGCCATGCATGTCAAAATACTTTTGTATATTAGATGACTCAAAGAATTATTTATTTATAATTGACGTTAAGGCTGAAAGGATTCACCCCCGTGTTCCAAATCGTGGGAAAGAGATTGATTTTGAAAACTCAAACCCCTATATCTACGAAGTGGAATAAATTTGGATACCTAGTTCGAAAACGAGAAAATCAAATAGTAGCAAATCATGTCTGGGGTTGGAACACACATGACAACCTCTTGTCATCGCCCTAGTACATGGTTATATCTTTTTTAATCTCTCTTTAGTGACTAATCACACCATAATCAGATTAAATTAGACATACAACATGTGAGCATGGTAACAATCATTCAACGACAGTCTTAAGCATGTTATATAGCATAATTCATGTCATCACACTTATCATGCAACATAATTGTAACACCCTAGAATTTTGTGAGCACAGTACATCGCGAGCGAAAATAGAATAAAATATCATTTCGTAAGAAAATGAGAATTTAAAATAAAAATAAACAAATAATATAATTATAATACTAATAATAATAAATGAACTAGAATCATGTTTTATTTAAATATAGTTATAGACTATGCTTTATATATATATATATATATATATATATATATATATTTATTTATTTACTTATTTATTATTTTATAACTTACTCACGTGAGCGCAACGACGAGAGTGATTTGAAAATGATAGTGCGATGACGTAAGTAACACGAAAAAAAATTTAATTATTAAATATGGGTGTTGATTGGAAATAAAAATAAGATAAAATAAACATGTATACAAGGAATATCTATCTATATAAATTAAAAATAATAAGTAATCAGAATGATTGGTAATTTGAAAAAAAATGGGAAATCACGACCAAACCAGAATTTTCTGGTTTGGCAGTGATTCTGGAAATTGAAAGAAGAATCAGTGCAGTGAAAGAAGAACACGGTTCGTGTGACTTTGGATTAGTGAAGAAGAGGAACTGCTGTTGCTGTTGTTGTTACAACTGGATGAAGAACGAAAGAACAGAAGGTTTCATATCTGGATTCCTGGTTTGAATCACGAACGACGAGCAGTTGGTGCAGTTCGTGAGTGAAGAAGACGCAATTGCATATCGCTCAAAGAAGAAGATGAAATTGGCAGGCGTTGGTTTGGAGGTTGTTGCACGAACAAGGGAAGGAAATGGGAGCAGAGCAACGGTGCTATGTTGTCGTTGCTACTGCAGCTGCTATTGCTGCCGAACAAGAAGAATAATAAATCAGACAGGGAAGGGATACAGATGTCATGGTGGTTGTGATACACACGGGAGATGAAGACATGGCAGTTGCTGCTACTGCTGGGGACGAAAATAGAGAAGACGAGCAACGGTGCTCTGTTTTGTTATTGTTGCTGCTGCTACGTTGAAGAAGGACAGCGAGGAAGTGAACGAATGGAGGAATTGCAACAGAATGAATGAGGGAAGCTGCCGTTGCTGGTGCCGTTACCACTGCTGCTGTTGCTGCTGCCGAATGAAGCACAACGCCATGCAAGGAAGAGGAGCAGAAAATAGGGGCAATGTGAGCTGCTGCTGGACAAAGAGGAGATGACGGTTTGCTGCAGATGTTGTGTGATGAATGAGGTGCAACCTGCTGGTCCATGACAATGAAGACGGTGAGGTGTGTGAGTGTAGGTGCAGCTACCATGAAATGAGAACAGGGGAGGAATTGGAGCTGGTCGTTGTCCGTGAGGCAGAGGAATGGGTTCCCAGTTTATGTTGTGTGTTTCTGTTGTGGGTTGGTGAATCACGAAAACAGAAAATCCACAGCTTGTGGTTGGTTGAGGACCGAACTGAAGAAACAAAACTTTGGATTTCTAGGTTTTGTGGCAGCAACTAGACGAGATTGAAGAGAAAGAAGATTTGGTGCATTTGGTTGTGGAAAGGAGGGAACGATGAAGCAACCGACCAGCTGGTTCGTGCATGAGGGTGCTGGTCGTGGACGAGGAAGAAGAAGCGCAAAGACCAGCAATGTGCTGGTTTTGGGTGTGCTTCTAGTTTGGTTGTGGTATGCTATTAAACATGAATGGGAGTAGAAATTGGTTGAGTAAATTGTTATTTCTTGATTGTGATTTGGGACAAGGTTGGTTGGGATGGTTACTGCTTTTGGACCGTGAAGATGGATATGGAATGGTTGTTTGTGAGATGAGGGCTGTCGTGGTGTAGCGTGTGTGTGTGTTTGCAATGGTGGTGAAGAACAAAACACTTCCAACAGCTAGTCCGTGATTTTGTGAGTTTGAGTGGCTGATGCGTGCTTTGATTCAAGGTTTTAGTGTGAGGAATCAAAACAAATAATCGAATGGGAACTTAAATTCAGAAAGGTACGAAATTTCTTTTAGTTACTTATTTGGTTATTTAATTTTTGTAATCTTGAAATAATATTGGTTTAGAATAAGTTAAATTCTTTTATTAACTTATTAACTTAATAGAAATTAAGTAAACTATTTAAGGGAAAAGTCTGAAGATAAAATAATTCTGTTTTAGAATATAGAATTTAAGAAATCTATAAATTAGATTTAATACCTGAAGATAAATAATTTATTTTAAAAAGAGTAACTTAGAAATTTTTAGGTGATAAATTAATATTTTAGACTTAGTTCAACTATTAGATGTAAAAATCCTACTTTAAGTGAAATAAGATGTATTGAACATAAGTTATTTATTTTAGGACCTAATATAACACCCCAACCCCCGTATCTTTAAGCAGTATACATTGTCATCGTTCTTTTGATAATAGACTTAACAAACGAGGGGTCGAGCCGATGCTACATTACAAGCGACACACACTTGTTCTTTTCTTTTCAATATCTCATGCCTTTGTATAAAATTCAAGAATACAAAACTTTCAATAAAATCAAGGCAAATTAAAAGAGATAAAGAAATTCAAACTATTTTATTCATAATAGAAATTAAAATTATTAAACTCTTCAAAATAAACTAATTGTTACAGCGAAAGACTTCAAAATACTTTCCAGTAAAAATGCATAAAAACTATTGGCAACATGCCCGCAAATTCTAAAAATATTAATAATAAGGCAAAAACTTACAAAAAGACCTATCCATGTTCAACTGCTTCATAGATTTCATATTCCTGAAAAATAAGATAGGAAGGAGTGAGCACATAGCTCAGTGGATCATTTTCAAACAACCATCTTTCATATTCAAATTCATAACACAATCATAATTTAAACACTTGCAAACATTAGGCGTTTCAAACAACCATTTGTTTAAGTCGAGTCTCAGACCAAAAGGGCCTTTAATCCCTTGATGTTCTTAACTAAGTAAAAAGGGCCCACTCGGTATCAACCTGTTAGTGGCACATATAAGCATCAAACCGTTAGTGGCACATGTCAGCATCAACCCGTTACACATGGTGACCCACCAGTGGTACACAACCCTCAAGTACTTAGGTCTAAAAACCATATGACCTAACTCATATGAAAAAGACATCCATAGTGTTGCCATGACCACTATGATGGTACGTGGTTATTATCTTCATCGTCTTTGTTTAATTCTCATATCAAGATAAAATAAATTTCAGAATATGAAATCAAACTAAAATTTAGAACATACAAAATCAATTCATGAAACACTCATAAAACATGCATCATACTTTAATTTAAAAGCCTAAGCATGATATTACATGGTATGGATGATATGATTGCTCAAGCATAAATCAAAACTAAAATACTGAAATAAACATTAAAAATTCTAGAACTGAAGTTGAAAATCTTTGAATTCAGTTAAAAACACACAACAATGAGCATGCCATGAATTGAAATAAGAACAGAAGGGTGTTCTAGAAATCACTTCCACCTTGTGATGCTTTTCTTCCAAAATTTTGGCAGCAATTTCCCCTCCCGCGTACTAGTGCCAATAAAGATCACCCAACTTAATTCTCCATATTCGAGAGAAGAACTTCACACACACACAAGAAGGGAAGATGAGAGGTGCCAAGAAGAAGGCTTTGAGAAAACAAGAGGAGCATTCAACTCTTATTCTTGGAATGAATGAAATTGAGGGCCTAAGGGGGTTTATATAGATTTTTCAAGGGAAGAAAATAAAAAGTTTTGTGTCCTATGAATAAAACACCCTAATTCTACCAAATTTCGTAGTTTCTAATTTTGGAGCAAAAAGAGTATTTTTCAGATTTTTTTCTAGATTTTAGAAATATTTTTCAGAATTAGAAACTATTTTTTTTTCGAATTTTTCAGATTTAATTTCGTATTTTTCGTTAATTTTAATGTATTTTTTGTGTTTTATTTTTCGAATTTAATATGGTTCCTCGAATTTTTCTCGAGACACGCATTCGAATCTGATCATAACCATTAGATTAATCTCGAATAAATCAAAGGAATTCAATTTTTTGATCACAGCCATTGGATTTCCTTAAGCGCATCAATAATCGTGATCTTAATCAAAACGACTTTGATCTAGATCGTCCGATTATCCTCGAGCACATCAACGTTCGCGATCAGCCAAAACGACTTCGATCTGGATCGTTGGATGATTCTCGAACGCAGCACAATTTTGCGATCGACTATGCGGCTTCGATCTTGACTGTTGATAATCCTCGATCACAGTGTGCGCATATGATTTTGCGATCAACAAATTCCATCTAGACTGCACGATCTTCCTGGAGTTATGCACCGGATCTCTGGCCATTCGATCTTTCTGATTCGGTGCTCTCGTGCATACGTGTGGACCTGATCTTGGTTGTAGGATGATGAACCAGATTCCAGATCTATGGTTCACAAAATTTTGAGTTTGTTTTTTATTTTTCAACCGAATTTCTTGCTTTCTTTTCGAATTTTTTTTCCAAATCTCAATCCCAATTGACTTTCTAATCCTGTTTTCATAAAAAAAATTGCACATATCCTTGTATTTTTAGCTATGATATCCTATTTTATGCATTATTTTCATATTTTCTTCCAAAAATCCACTAAATTGATTTTTATTCCTCATTTGGGTCAACTATAACTTGCCAATATTCTCATTCATCAATTCTGTATAATTTTTTAAGTAAAAATTTAAATTTCATATGAACTTTTCGAGATGTTACACCTAAATGTAAGTTTTAGTGTTTTATTCGTTCTAATCTAAATGGAGTTATTAAAGGTAAATGAATCATAAAAGCTTAAAAAAATAATCATAAGAGTTTTGCTTTTAGATTAAAAGTTTAAATTAGTAGAAGTATTATTTTTCTACAATATAAGCATAAAAGTATTTTTGAACATAATTTTAATAAACATTGAAAAATCTAGAAATAAATAAGAATGATTTTTATTTTCAACAGTAGAAATCTCATTTTGACCAAATAGATTTAGTTGAAATTTATATTTAAATTTCATAATTATTTTAGAAATCATTTAAGCTTAAGAATAATTCTATTAAGTGTTAAATTACAGATTTTACAATGTAGAGTAACGAGTATCTCGACGAAAAGCAAGGAAGCCTGAAGATCGGGAAACCAGGTGGACGTGACTTCCTTGCTCATATGTATTATATGGATTTAAGATTCAAAGCATTTGATTGAATAGTTCTAGGTTATTAGGAAATTGATTGAAATTGTTTGGCTTATTTGAATGATGAGTGATGTATGATGAATTATTTAATCCATGCTTAATTAGTTCATGACATGATCTTGCACTTAGATTTACTCGATTATGACATGCATGACTAGGAAATTATGCATTTAGATCCTATTGTTTGTTCATGCACTTTATCATGTTAACTTGCAAGCATAGTTTGGATTATAATTTCTAACATGTAGTATGATGCTTGATGTGATTGAGATTGTTGTAAAAAAAAAATAAGACGATGGTTTATTAAGAATCCATGTACTGGTGCGATTGTCGAGTTGCAAGGTGGATCATAGGTATTCCCACCCGGAGCTGCCTGTGAAAGCTCAAAGTCTTGGGAGACGGTACGAGCTGTAGTAAATACTCTCTCTTGGACTGTGATACTGAAATATGACTGATTCTAGATGATACCAGCACCTGAGGCCTCTATGATTACGATTAGATTGGATCACATGGAATACCCAAAAGCATCTCAACCCTCTTCCGATCTCAGACTTCGACCAAAAACTAAATGAATGTTGGAAATGCCTAATGTTTGAAAGTGCTTGTAATGTTTTGGATTGGGTCTGTATAATGCACGTGATGTATGGGAACGATCCATTGGGCTCTTGAGCTCACTCCCACTTTAATTTTCAGGTACATATGGACGTAGAATATGATAACTTACGTCAGAAGACTCACAATTTATTTGGATGCCTCATTGGGGAAGTTATCCGGGATAGGAGACTTGGAAGTCATGTTTTATGTATTTTACCGGATTGTTTTAATGTATTTACGTTGGTTTTAACTTTAGTTTGTTTTATCTTTAAATGAATTTTCTTATTTAATAATTTTGGTTTTAATAATAATTTTTAAAATTATTCCGCTGCCTTTGTTCATGATTTATCTTGAGAAATCCTGTGAATGTACTGAGAACTGATCTTGATCTTCTATTTGTAAAGAATATCTATCTAGACTTTGACTTGAAAAGAAAATTTTATGGATCTAACTTTTAAGAAAAGAATTTGACAGAAGAGAAATTTTAGTAGCATCTCGATTTTCAACGGGTGACGATCCACACGTGAAATGTAACGTGAACGGAAGTCCAGTTGAAAATTAGGGTGTTACAATAATCCATAAATTTTAGGCACGCAAAATAATGTATATTCATGGCATATCAAGTCAAATAAAGCATGTGCATATTGCAATTTTATACAAAACACAATGACACATGCAAACTTCAAGCTTCATTACAATCAAAAGAATAAAGTAAAACTTGGAAATCACTTCCACCTCTATGCCTTAGCCTCTTTCAGGTATTCGAAGCTCCTTGAATCTTCAACCTTAAAAGTCAAGATTAATGGGTTATTTATGGGCTTCTAATATTCTTAGATCATAATCTAATGATCTCTTATCATATATGGCCCATAACATGTGAGAACATCACCCTAGATAAGCCTAAGTAGGGTTTCAAGTTTGTATACCACTGTAGGGAAAGGCATTACTACGTTATTCAACGTGTATAAGTGAAAATAGGGGTTGACATATGCATTACCATAGTAGTTAGTAGGAATCAGTGCATTGCCACGGTAACCCAAAAGAGGTCCTTTTTCACCAAACATCCACTACCTTGGTAACAATACACTCTATCGTTGTAGTCTGGACAAAAAACAGGGAAAACGATGTCACTACCATGGTAACAAGGGTAAAACCAAATTTCTGGGCTAGTTTTACTTATTCTTTGTTTTCCTACAACCATGGCATTCTACTACTTTGACTTCTAGACCACAAAGCATGTATTTGAAACTAAAATAGGGTGGTTATACCTCTGTTGAGCCTTCAAGCCTCTCTGGTTGATCAAGACACTTGCCTAGCAATAGAATTTGTGCCAAACTTTGTTGATCAAGACACTTGCCTAGCGATTCCCTAATCTTTGTGGCCAATATTCAGTCCTTCTAGGAGTCATTTATTCGTATTTTCATGGTGTTGAACAAGGGATGAAACATCACAAGAAAAGTTCTCAAAATCTGTAGCCACTTGGGCACACTAACCACCCCAAAATCCTTGCACCATGTACACTATGGGTGATGGTTTTGGTGTTTTTTTGTGCCACCCCCTCCCCCTTCCTTTGTGACTGATATTTGGCCAAAAAAAAGTCTGTAATAATAAGAGTTGAAGTGCATGAAATTATACCTCAAGGTTGAAAAGATTTTCACTCATTTGCTTGCACAAAATCTCCCTTCCCTTTTTTATGATGATAAAAGTTGAAGAATTAGATCGTGTGTATATGAGTTTTTGTTTTAACAAGAGAAGACTTTGTATGTATAATACAATGGGACAACTAGGATAGAGTTTTTAGATGCTTAAGGGATGTCTTTAATTGTTCATAAAATAGAAATGTTTAAGAAATCATAAACTAGGGACTTTTTGATTTCTTCTAATTTCTCTTTCTCTTTCTTTTGCTTGGTTAGCCCCATTGTAATTACCCTAAAAAAATTGTACTAAATAAAATAAATGAAGGTAAATTGATTCTTTACAATTATATGAAAATTTTGATGCAATTTTTAGTGTGTAGCCTAAATGATAAATAAAAGGGAAATGGAAGTGAAAAATCGATTAGAAGGTTATTCAACTGAATTACATGTCGATTGCAAGAGAATTGGAAAGCTTTGCAAGAAATGGAAGCACTAGAGGAAAATAGAAATAATGTGACACTAGCCCACCTTCCAACCGAGCGATGCGGTCCACACTCTTAGAAAAAGAAAGAATCAAATTTGGGGGAGGTGGGGTATTACAAAGGTGATATTAGAGCTAACGCTATAGCTCATTAAAAAAAAGATGATTACTTTGATACCAAAGGTGGTATCAAAACCTAGGCTTTAGATACCTTGGGTAGAATTTAGAAAGAGTTAACTCAAATAGGTAAGACCTTTATTTTGAGTTAAATTTAGAAAACATTACCCTCTATTTTAAAATTGAAAATTATTTTTGCAAAGTTGTTTTTCAAAAAGGAAATATATTTTTTGAAAGGTTTTGTTTTGAAACAAAGATTACTAGTTGAGCTAATAATGGGTAAGCCTTGTTCTGAATAAAACTAAACATTGAAAAGGAGATGCGTTATCCCGTCTGAGAAAGCGTGGTCATTTAAGTAGACTTTGGTCTTACTGCCCGATCTGGAGGTTGTCCCACCAACTCATATGAGCAGTCGAGGTTGAGGAACACACCTATTTTCCTACAAGAAAATTAGAAGGTAGAAATCAAGGGCAAGGTGAATGTATAAAAGTACAAAGATAGTGCCAAAAATGTTATAAGAACTAGATAAGGGTTGAACATGTTAACCAAGTATTGAAACCTTAGGTCTGGGAAAGAGACCTTAGGTAGAAACTTAGATGTAGCTAAAGGTGGCAAAGTGGATCACAAATGAAAACTTCTAGGACATGGGTTAGAAAATGATAACGTGAGAAAGTGAAACACTTGATTGGTTAGGACATGAGATCGGGAGGATCCTATATCTCTGGTTTCTATGTGGTATGGGATGCATAAGAATTCAAGGGTACGGAGGAATGTGGGACTCGAAGAATGACGGGCCATTTTCGGTGAATGATCGGTGACTTTGGAAGAGCTTGTTTCCCTATGCATGGTTGGTATGGGATGGTCATGTATATTGGGGCTTGGGAAACATTAATTGTTGGGACATTTGCAAAATTGTTAGGGTGTAGTGAAATCTCTAGGTGGAAGTTTGTGTCAATTGGCAATGATTGTAACACCCCACCTCCCCCAAATTCAATTCTTTCCCTTCTTTGTTTGCTTGAGAGGGACAACGTTGACGTCACCACTTGCCTGGGAGGTGGGTCGATGTCACATTATTTCTATGTTTCACACTTTTCATTTCTATCCCAATTCTCTAGGATTTCTAAGTATCATATAATTGGAAATTCGTGAACACTTCTAAAATAAGCACAAGAGATTTAATATCATTAATTGAAAGTAATAGGTACATGTTATTAACCAATAATTTGGTACGGAATAAAATGAAACAATTCAATTGCATTTGATTGAATTTGGGTGAGAAATGATAACGGGTCTGCTTCAGAGACAAATTTAGCAAGTCCAAAATCCTTATTTAGTGAGCTTCAGGAACCCAAAATGACCCAAAATGACATGAGATGACATGAACTAATTAAGTAGACAACATATCCAAAAATTAGCTTAATTGGCCAAAATTAGGGTTTTATTTGCCTAATACCCTTCAGTGGAGTCTAAATTAGGAAAGTTAATAAAATGAGCATCACCCTAGTCAAATGATGATTTGGAAATTTGCATTAGTTTATTATAAATACAAATATATATGTTAAAGGTCTTAGTTCTTAGTATATAATGAGATATGAATTTTAATTAAATTCATGTAGACCCATAAATACATGGCCACCCCTAAACATGCATCAGTCACATGGGTGGAACACTTTTGTAATAACCCAAAAAAATTGGTTTGATTGCAAAAAAATAAATAAATAAATATACATGCATTCTTATGTATAAAAAGATTGCTCTCCATGTTTTGGGCGCACACAAAAAACAAAGCACACAAAAAAAGAGAGGATCATTGTCTTTGTTCACGTTCTAAGGCTAAATCTCACACACACACACAAAAAATAGCAACGCGAACCAGAAATGTAGCAACTATGTTTTTGTGTTCTGATTTGATGAAGAGGAAGACCACGATTGGCATTGGCGTTGTTGCACAAAGAAGAGCAACTTCCAAATCTAAAATGTAATACCCTAAAATTTTGTCAAATAATTAAAAATAAATAAGTTTAATGAAATTAAATGAAATAAGTTAAGTGAATTAATTTTGAAGATTTTAAAAAAAAATTTGGGTGCAAATTATGGTTTGGCAAATGAAAAATAATATGCTATGGAGATATAATAAAATAAGAATTTTAATGCAAAAATCAGACATATTTTGATATAGAAAAGTTACCCAAAAATAAAAATAAAAATAATATGAAATATCTGAAATATTGAGGTGTAGAAATATTTAAGAGAAATAAAAATAAGAAACCTTATTAAAAAAAGTTATTATATACTAATTTCAAAAAATAAACTAGGCAAAAAGTTATTAATAAGAAACCTTATTAAAAAAAGTTATTATATACTAATTTCTAAAATTTGTTAATTCACATAATCACACAAGAAATAGAAAGTTGACAAAAAAATAGCAATAGGTAAAAAATAAACTAGGCAAATAAGCCTTAATTTGATATTTAAAAATGTCAAATAAGTAGAATTAATTTAAAAAAAATGACATTTAAGTAGGTCTCTGAAAAAAAATAAAAATAAGTAAAAAAAATTAAGGAATTACTTTCATTTATAAAAAATTATTTAATACAAAATCTGGGCATAATTTTAATTTGTAGCTTAATTGAAAAAAATAAATAAATATAATAGTGTAAAAATATAAGATGAAAATAAGAAATCTTATTCCAAGGTTTATTAAATTTATTAGAGAAAGATTAGTAAGATTATTTAGTACATTAAATAATCAGTAAATT
>JAJIYU010014663.1:0-13114 GCA_030144865.1 Tinospora cordifolia
ACCGAAGTCAAACATGTTGTATACCAATATTTTGAGATATTGTTATACATGCTGTATATAGAAGTTATATATGCTTTATACTATATTTTTGAGATCTTGTAACCCTTTTGTGTATATATATGTGTGTGTGTGCGTGTGTGTGTGTGTGTGTTATATCGATGTTATTCGAAAATAATACCAATAGATTAATTTTTGAACATTGATGCAATGTTGTATATATATTTTATTCCTATGTTGTACTAATATAATACCAAAAATTGCAGTTTTGAGCTCTATATCCTTTTGTATACGCTTGTTATATCGATATTATTGGAAAATAATACCCACATTACAGTTTTTAAGTAGTGATATGATATTATATACATACATTATTCTTATATTATACCAAAAATTGTATTTTTGAGTAATATTTTTTGTATACACATGTTATACCGATGTTATTCAAAAATAATACTCACAGTGCAATTTTTAAACAGTGATATGATGTTGTCTACACATGATTCCTATGTTAAACCAATATTATACCAAAAATTGATTGTGCCACTTTTTTGAAAAAGCCAAGATTTTTGTTTTTATTAAAATTCATGTTTAAACTGTTTTTTATTATTTTTGATATTAATTTTATCATTTTTGTTTATGATCGAAAATAGGGATATTTTTGTAAATATACATATTTTTTTTTATATAGAAATGTGTTTTTTCAAAAAAAAAAAAAAAAGAAAAACCCATGAGCATGGGTTTTGGACGCCTAGGCGGGCTGGACCATGGCTCATGGGTTGGCCCACTCACCTGCACAGCCCATGAGCCCATTTCCTCCCTTTTTCTTTTTTTCTTCCTTTCAAAAATTCTCTTTAAATTTATAGGTGGTATATGGATTTGCAAACCCACTTTCTTTTTCTCTACTCAACAAAAAACCATGATTGGAGAGCTTGAAGTGCCATCTTAAAGATATCATCCTTGCCTTATTAAATGACGAAGCCATAGAAGAGAAAAATGGTCACCATGATGGGGTATTGAACATAGATGAAATCTGGAACTGTAGAAAAAGTGTGTGATTTGGGTTTTGGAGGAGCCTTTTTATGGTCATTTTTTGATCTTTTCTTGAGGTACAACCGTCCTCCCCCATATATGATATGTAGATTTCAAAAAAATGGAAACTAAGCTTGTATTATGATTTACAAGGTGTCAAAGTGGGTTAGTTCCAAATTGTTATTGCAAAAATTGATCTTAGAGGTAACTTTGGATCAACATTTGAAGGGCTTAGAAGAGTTCTTTTGATCTCAAATTTGGAGTGCGTTATCTTGGCACTTGAGGCTATACGTACCATGCTTGTAAACACAATCTGTTTCTTAGGTGTTCTGACACTAAGAAAAATATTGGGTTGCCGAGAATGCTTACCATGCATTTGATGAAATATATGAGTAAGATTTTGATCATTTTTGTTTACTAATTCAAATATGCTTTAAAAGAAAATGTTTCTGTGATCTAAATAAATTTAAGAGGTGTAAGAAATAACCTTTAAATTAAAAATTTAATTGGAGAAAATAATGCTTGAAATTTATGAAAATACATAAACTTGGGGAAATCTGTTGCATAGTTAAAACTTTGGGGAATCAATTGACTAACCAAATCTCATTATTTTGATTAAAAATTTGGTAGAAACCTTACTGGATATCTTAAAAATAAGTATACCAAATTTCATCCAAATCTAATATAGATAAGTAGGTCAATTAAGATGAAATGTGATTGCCTGTCACAAGAAATTTCAAAATTGAAGGGGGCTAATAACCCACTTAGAAACCCTATCATGTAAAATCCAAAAATTCCAAACTAAAATTCTTGTAAATATTCAAGAAGTGTAAATCAAATTTGGAAAGTTTTGCATCAATCCGATGCACTGTTTGACCACAAAAAATGGTAAAATCTGTTGTGCAATAGAGACTACGTAACTAAAAAGGAAGCTAGCTAGTAACAGAACTAATAAGCTAGTGAGTTAGGAAGCTAGGCAGCTAGTAAAGGAGGCACATAGAATAAGAAATAAAGAATTACTCCATTATTATCAATCTAGTTATTGACTATTTCAAATAAATTCCAAAATTCAAAATTGCCCATTATCCAATGAAGACCTAAGATTCCTAATAATAAACCAAAATCCCCTACATTATTAGTTACAAATGCTTTTCGACAAACATTTGTCGTAATTGGTCGTGTGAACCAAGACCCTATTAATAGATATGAACACATTCCAACCAATTTTCAAAAGATATAAATTTGTATCAAATTGGAACTAGTAACTAATCTCGACATAGAAGCATTGAAAAAACTCATATAAGCAAAAAATCTCAAATACCCTTGATCGTGAAACACATAGTTGTCACTATTCCAACCTACATTCCATTAAGTCTAATGCTCCTACTAGAATGAATAATCAATAAATATACACTCGATCGAAAGGGAGGGAGCATCATGCCATATAATGTAGAATGAGATTCCCTCTTATCTCCCCCCTCCCTTTCTCCCTCGCTGGTTGTGTGGGCCACACTGAAGAAAGGCCCTAGGCGGTCCATCCCAGCAGTGAAACTCCTTCCCCCCTATGCGCTGACTGATTGGCCACATTACTGAGTTCCTAGGAAGGAGCAAGCGAAGAAAACGCGCCTTTCCAATACTGACAACAGCTCCAGCTCCTTCGGACTTCCCACAACGCTTACAACTCCCTTGAACGGTTTGAATAGAAACCAACACCCCGAAGGATTGTCGGACGCCATCCGAATCAAAACTCCTCAACAACTGTTGTCTTGTACGGAAAACTTCATATAGGAATCCATAAAGAAACGATACAATTGGTCAAGATTCACGATGAGGGTCATATTCATACCATTTTACATTTCTCGACAAATATAATCTGTTTTGTTATTCTTAGTGATTATTCTATTCTAGATAATGAAGATAGGATTTGAACCTACGACATCAAGTTTTGGAGACCCGTGTTCTACCAAATTGAACTAAGAGCGCTCTCTTACTATGACTATGTGTGACAATACATATACAAGATCATAAAGAAAAGGATTCTTTTTGTACCTCCAAGTATAGCTTGTATGCATATGGTTTTATAGGTCCAATTTTAATTGAGATCAATTGATTCTTTGTTACTGGCCATAGGAGTAGGTAGGGATGATAAGATTTGAACCCGTGACATTTTGTACCCAAAACAAACACAGAATTAAAAAAAAAAAAAGAGTTCTGGGCATTAAATTGCTTGTATCCATAGAATATCTAGCGTAACATAGATAATGAATAAAGAGGAGTTAATATCATTCCAATTGCTATTACAAAAGTGATTAGTATTTTTGGCATTAAAAGATATTTTTGGTTGGTAATTATTCTAAAAAAGACTAACAATTCTGTGACAAAATCGCTCATTCTTGGCAATAGAAGAGAAGCCATGGAGAAGCTATTGAACATCGTAAAAATCTTTGGCATTCGAATAGCTATTCCTCCCATTTCATCAAGATAAAGAAGACGTATTCTATCATAAGTTGTGCCTGCCAGGAAAAAAAAAGTGCAGCACCCATAAATCCATGAGAGATTATTTGTAAAATGACTCCATTGAAAGAGAAAAACAAGAGGAAATAAGATTGAATTCTTTTCTTTACTTATACTTTTACTTTACCTATATCTTTACTTATGTTTTACTCATATATATTCTTTAGCCAACTACAAAACTAGATCTAGATATCTAAATCTAGAAGTATGTGTCATGGTCTAGACTATTAATGAATATGTATATTGATTCAAAAGACTATGTGAATTGGTCAATATTCTATTATTTATTTAATTTAATATTTAAGAATAAAATTCAAATTTATTTTGATTTATATTTTATTATATTTATTATTTTGATTTATATGTATGATTACCACATTCAATATATTGTATTACCACTATTTATTCAACGAATTAGATTGATTGATCCGAATTGATTTTTGGTTATGATGAATTGATGAAACAATAGCTAATCTAATAGTTGCTTCGGTGGATTCAATAACTATAACAAAATAAAGAAAATGTCTCCTTTTAATTGGCGATTATCAAATAAATTAGAAAAAGTTACTAAGTTCATATTAATCGCATTCAATATAAGTTCAAAACACATAATTGCTCTAACCATATTTTGACTTGTAATCAATCCGTAGATATTGGTAGAAAATAAATAGGCACTCAAAACAAGTACATGTTCGAGCAACATTGACCAACTCCTCATCAATCTCGATTCATTTCAATATGAATAACAATTCTCCCAATTAGATTGACTGGAATCTAACAATTACGTAATGAAAAAAATAAAAAATGTTGATAATAGATCAAATAAAATACATTTTCGTTTTATACATAAATAGTTTGAAAATATAATTTAAGGAAATTTAAAGGAATAGGACAAAATCTTGTTTTATTTGATTTGGGTTTATAAGTCTTTTTTCAAGTCTTTTATTGTATTTAATACTGACAAGCCAAAGCAATCACACCTATCAAGGCAACTAAAAGAATTACAGAAATAAGTTCAAATGGAAGAAAAACAAATCTATACCCTGACGTTGTTTATCAAATAAAAGAATCCTAATTTGTTGGTCATTGTTTATCAAATCTTGCTTTATAATCCGGTTTGATCTTGTAGCCCAAAAATTCTGTACCTTAACGTATCTAGAATAGTAGTAATTAGTAAAATAAAAATACTTGTACAAATCAATAAAGTGACCCCATCCCCAATGATGCAGAGGTGGAAACCATTATAATATTTTGAACCATTCATGGACATCACAACACATATGGTTAAGACATTTATGGCTCCAACATAAATAAGGAGTTGTGTAGCAGCTATAAAATGGGAGTTCACTATAATATGAAATAAGGATATACAAACAAGAACCACTCCCAATGAAAAGGTAGACAAAATAGGATTGGTAAGTAATACCACTCCTAGACCTCCTACTATAAGCTTTGATCCCAAAAATACTAAAAGAAAATCATGTATTGGTCCAGGTAAATCCATTATATATAAAATAAGAAATAAATAAGTAAAAATGTTTCATGAACTTATTGACTAGACCAAGAAAACAGAAGCTACCTTGTCCATTTCTATTTTTTTTTTTGATACGTTATGCTCCTAATTGAATTAACCCCTAATGAGGTGGGTGGAGATTGTTGTAGATACACTTATTAATTGAATCTGATTTCTCTATCCAAAAAATGAGTTAGAAATTCTATTGCTAATAGTATTATAATTGTAATTTAATTTTATAGAATTCAATTACAGAATTTATAATTCTAAATAAAAGAGAATAAAAATTCTATTTATATTCAAAATAAAGAATATATTTGAATATATTCGTTTGTTTTGAATATAATATTTTTTTTCTTAATTAGACATTTCTAATATGATTATATATTTCTAATACAATTTTATCATAGGCATTTAAGACATTTTGTTTTAATTATTAACATTAATTTGAATCTTCTAATTTGGATTTCAATATACATTTGAAAATGTTAGGGCTATATGAATGGATTTTCAATCCAAACGTGCCTAGAGTTTACAATTACAGGTCAATGCTCAAAACCCAAGTAGGCTTATAAATTGGATCAGGATCAAATGCTTGTTGGGTCGTCTCATGCCTTATGATTGATGCTTATCCCCCAACTTGAGTTGTCTTACATACAAATGATTTACTTGTTATTAATAGAGGATAGTCTCCATTTTTCTTTAGAAGCTTTCTTTCACTCCGATAGTATGATAGATTGGAACTGATACAAAGGAAATGAATGCATTTATGTACTACTAAGTAAGTGGAATAGATTGAACATAATTTGGATCGGCCAATACCACTCATTCTACTATATCTTACGGAGCCGGTTCATGCATGACATGATTCGGGTCTAATCATAGAAAAAATTCTACTCAAGCGAACCAACCTATCCTTCGTATGAGGCTTACACAGTGGTTGGAATAGAGATACATTTGGTTGTGAATTCCAATGTGGAGGATAATATCATATATCCATAGGGGCCAATCAATAGTTCAAGTCACACACTCCTATAATCCATTTTCTCTTTGGAGAATTCACTTCAATGATTTGTCGTATCAAATAAATAATACAATTTTGTGAAGTTGAAGGGAAATATCCAAATACATGTCATATTCTTTTCAATAATCCATATTTGTAGCAATGAAATACTATTGTTCCTCTCCAAAATGATGTATGATTTATTAGAAATATCTATGATTTGCCTTCTCTATAAAGGGCAAGAGATACACGATCAGGTAACCCTGACTTCTTCTGCATTGTCCTTACGAGTCTATACTTCCTTTTACTTGCAATGAAGAATCTTGCTATATCTCAGGTACCCACTAAAAAAGAAACTTTTGTAATTGGCGCATATTTTGTTAAGTTGCCCATCAGGCCATGTCTTAACTTTTATTTGGAGAATATCCAATAATGGATTCCATTGAACGAATAATTGATCCAGATCCCAAAAATAATAATGCTTTTGAATAGGTACGAGTGATCAAATGAAATAAAGCAGATCCATAGTGATTAGAATGGACATCTTGTATTCAAAAACTAGGAGTTCACCCTATCAATCCCCCAAGACCCAAATAACTTAATTTTTGCCCATAAATTATTTGTGTCAATGAAGTTATCAAATCTTGCGGAGTCGACATCAATTTATGTCTAATTGCTCCACATATAGTTCTTCAAACTGCATTTTCTAACCGACCTAGAGCTAATTCGAATTGATCTTGTAACAGATCTACTACACAACGAATAAGTTTATTTTTCAAGTGATTCATTTGCCATTTCTTAACAAATCTCTTTAGACAAAAACTCTATTTTTTCCTCTTTTCAGATGGTAAATATTTCTCAGAATATGGAATGTGAATCAAACCCATGTTTGAATTGAAATTGAGATACTGATGCAAGTTCTTCCCTTCCAAATCTGATGGATTCATATTTGAAAGAGGTTGACAATAAGTTCTTTCCAAATTGACTATTTGTCCCTTTGTTAGAAGTGTTCCAGAAATTTCTGTGATCGAATAAATAGCTCTATAAACGAATGTGTCGGATCGAATTGGAAAATGAAAAAATTTGTACAAGTTATATGTTTTATCACCACTTTTGGAAAATCGTTAGGTGTGAATATGTTAGATACCTGTGACTTTATTGGTGAAATAATATCTCTCTAAAAAAAAACGTTTTCTTAACCGACGCACAAAGAAAATATTTTGTTGGGAATAAACAAGATATTGAAGAGTTGTCCATAGGTAAGATCATAATTATAGATATGGGCCTTTTAGACATAAAAAGGGAATCTTTTGTTACAATGGAACCAAAAGTGATGTGAATTATTCAAGAATCAAGGTTGATTTGCTTCATAAAAACAAGATATCAATGAACTTATATGAAATGGTTTCACGGGATTCAGCCAATTGTTTCGATCGTGGGATATCATTGAGAAATAGGAATTAGTGTTATCAAAGGATTTATTATGATTATTTCTAGTATGGAATGAGTCAATCATCCAGTTTGATGACTTATTGAACAAAAATGGTGATATTGTTCCTCCATTGATCAAGAATTTTAATTTTTGGGAAGTATCATGATCATCCAATAAGAAGGGTTTCAATTTATTCAAATTAATGATTTAAACACCTATTGATTCTAACAACTGATTGCAGAGTGGATCATTCGGACCTTTCAATTCATAAATGTGAATCTCAAACCAATGAATCCAATTATTTCTACTTTGGATTGGCTGTTGGACTTGCTTCTATTAGACCTAGGGTTGGTCAAGGTACTATTGTGGGCCAAGTTGTAGAAAGTATCGCAAGATAACCAGAGGTAGAGGGAGTTTGGCTTTTATGGAAGCTTTAACAATTTGCCTTACTCTATTCCCTCCTTAGGTCAAGAATAATGGGGTTGATTTCCTTACTAGCTCCATTCTTTGCAGCTTATAAACTACTCAAAGAAATCACTCTTATAAGTAGGATATTTTAATTATGTACTTGCAATCTCCCTTCTCGAACAAGCCCTCGCTTGGTTGGATAGGCTGATTGACACGATGCTTAAAGCATGCTTAAGAATCTTGTCCCCCTAGTAGACAATGAAACCATTAAAGGCAGGCCTCTTTTCTCTTTTTTTTTTCATCATACATGATATGCACCTTTCCTTTGACCCTGGCTTACTCTTTTGGCGTCAACTGTTTGAGCTAACTCTCTATTTGACTTGCACAAATCTAGCATCCCCCAATTGGTACCTAAGCTAGTTGAAAGACCCTATCCTATCCATGAAAAGCTTCACAACTTAGAATGGAATAACTTTAGAAAGTTGAGTGCCAAACTAGAGATAAAGACGTAAAACTCTTAGAACTACTTGAAGTTATACTCAAAGATGGCCTACGGTTGACTTGTTCCTCCATTTGAGAGTTCTGTTTTAGTTAGAGAGAACACTACTTTACATGGTAAGCGATGAGTTTTTAGGTTCATCATGGTGGGTTGACAACCTGATCTTTGATATTGGGGTGTACTCTTCATCGAAAGGCACTTATTCAAGTTGAGGATGGCTGATTAGCGAGGCGTAGCCTCTGAGGGATGATGAAAGACATAAGAATTTTTATCCAAGGATGCTCCTATATAGTCTATTTTGTTATATCGCTTGCTACTGAGCAGGATCATATGATTTTCTTAGGCGATCAAACCTCCTTTATGCGTGAAAACTGCGACGGTGGCTCTATATGGGGAATAAGGGGGCTTGAGGGTTCTAATGGTAGATCCAAGTAGCCCTTCCCAAATAGGGGAAACTATGAGAAGAGATGAGATATTTTTTTTATCTTTTTACAAAGAACACAGGGCTCGGGTCTCATTAGCACAATCCCGGGGGGAGACCCCCCATGTGACCCCTCCTAATTGGGGCAGACAAAGCCTCCTCTTTCAAGGAGTCCAAGGCTACCCCTTGCTCTAACGAAAGACTAGAAAGTTATATACTTGGAATTAACTGGTGGAAGGCTCTCTTAGCCCCCTATAATTGGGGATGGCCTGGAATCCCTCTTTTTTGGAATAGTTATAACGTATCTTTTATATAGGCCTGTTTATTCATGTTTCCATAATTTTTATTTAATCAATTCATTTATTAAAATGGATTCTAATAGAATTTTCTGGGACCAAATAATCAATTTGATATATAATTGGTCCTATAATTGTGGTTACATAGATGTTTTTCATGCAAGTTGACCGAGGGTATAACAACCTTAGCTGAACTAACTCAATTTGTTTATAGACAGGTCGTTGATGGAATTACAAATGGCTTTGGTGTTATGAGTTTTTCTTTTACGGCAGAGTGGATTAAATATCTAGGGGGTGAGCGAATCTCTTCTTATATCTTCTTGTATTTATTTTATGTATTAATGTTTTTATTAATTTCAAATTTACTACTTTAAATTTAAGATTTTTTAAATAAGAATGGACTCTTTTAATTTAAGGAATAAGAATAGATATGTGGTCATAAATCCATAATAGAACCCAAAGCAGAAGACAAGTATTGTAACACCCCAACCCCCATATCTTTAAGCATTGGACATAACCAGCATTCTCTTGACAGTGGACTTAACCAACTAGTGGGTTAGGCCGGTATTACTTTACAAGTAACATACACTTGCTATTCTCTTTTTCAATAGCTCATGCCTTTGTATAAAAATTCAAGAATACAAAATTTTCGATTTAATAAAATCAAGGCAAACTTCAAAATACACAACTTTTCAATTGAAAGTACACAACTTTTCAAGAAAAAAACTAATTATTACAGCGAAAAACTTCAAAATACATTTCAGTAGAAAAGATTTAAACTTTGGGCAACATGCCTTTAAAAATTCTAAAATAATAAGGTAAAAACTTTCTAAGAATTATTCATGTTCAACTGCTTCATAGGTTTCACGTTCCTGAAAAAATAAGAAAGGAAGGAGTGATCACATAGCCCAGTGGATCCTTTTCAAATAACCATCTTTTATATTCAAACTCATAACACAATCATAATTCAAATACTTGCAATCATTAGGCGTTTCAAACAACAATTTGTTCAAGTCGAGTCTCAAACCAAAATGGCCTTTAATCCCTTGATGCTCTTAAGTAAATGGGGCCCACTCGACATCAACCCGTTAGTGGCATGTGTCGGCATCAACCCGTCACACATGGTGACTCACAAGGTACTGTGGTACACGAACCACAAGTACTTAGGTCCGAAAACCATATGACCTAACTCATTTGAAAAAAACATCCATAGCATTGCCTTGACCACTATGATGGTACGTGGTTATTATCACCATCGTCTCAGCTTAACTCTCATATTATGATCTCATAAAATAAATTTCAGAATATGAAATCAAAATAAAATTTAGAATATACACAATCAATTCATGAAATACTCGTAAAACATGCATTATACTTTAATTTAAAACCCCAAGCATGATACTAACATGGCATGGATGATATAATTGCTTAAACATGAATCAAAACTAAAAAACTAAAATAAAATTTTAAAATTTTAAAACTGAAATTGAAAATATTTGATTTCAGTGAAAAACACACAAACAATGAGCATGCCATAAATTTAAATAAGAACAGAAGGGTGTTCTAGAAATGACTTCTACCTTGTGACGTTTTCTTCAGAAATTTCTGCAGCAATTCTCCCACGTACTAGTGCCAACGAAGATCACCCAAATTAATTTCCCAACCCAAGGAAAAAAACTTCTCACACACAAGAAGGAGGAAAGAAAGGTGAAAAGAGGTGCCAAAAAGAGGACTTAGAAAAAATAAGAGGGGATATCAACTCATATTTTTGGAATAAGGGAAGTGAGAGCGTAGGGGGGGTTTATATAGATTTTCAAAGGGGGAAAAAAGAAACTTTTGAGTTTTTCTTGGAGTAAAACAACTAAATTCTTTAGAATTTCTTATTTCATAATTATAAGAGAAAAATAAGTATTTTTAAATTTTTTCAAAATTTAAAAATCAATTTTTGGTATTTATCTCAATTTTTCGATAATTTTCGATGAATTTTCTGTTGATTTTTTTTTGCATTTTTTCGGTGCATCAGATCGTCCTTGAGACACGCACACGGATCAGATCGAAAGGTCGAGATTGGCGTGTGCGGAGTTACACTGTGCGACTTCGAGATCGAGATTTCGCAACTTTGATCGCGGCCATCCGATTGTCCTTGATCATCTCCGTCCATTTGATCTTTGTTATCCTGTGTGCTCGGGCGGTTGTGCAGATCATCTTGCGACTGTCAAATCGTGAGATCGGATTCAAATTGACGGTTTGCAGCCGTTGGATGCGTTTTGAGTTATATTTATATGATTTTCAGTTGAATTTCATGTTATACTTTCAGATTTTTGCCAAACCTTAATCCAAATTGACTTTCTAATCTTGTTTTCTTAAAAAATTGCACATATCATTGTATTTTTTGGCTATGATATCCCATGATATACATTATATTCATATATTTACTTCCAAAAATTTATTAAATTGATTTTATTCCTTATTTGACTAAACTAGGACTTACTAAATTTTTCATCCGTCAATTCTGTATAATTCTCTAAATAAAATTTCAAATTTCATACGAATTTTCAAGATGTTACAACCTGCCCTCCTTAGAAAAATTTCGTCCTCGAAATTTGTACATATTTAGGTATTCCTCGTGAACAGATGTGGGTACTTGGTCTTCATTTTGCTTTCGAGTTCCCACATGGCTTCTTTTACCCCGTAATGTTTCCACAGTACCTTCACTAATGGGACATCCTTTGTTCTTAGATTCTGTACCTTGTGGTCAAGGATTCGATCGTTGTTTCCTTGTAGGTAGCATCATTTTGAATATTCACTTCCTCCTAGTGAATGATGTGAGAGGGGTCAAGTTTGTATTTCCTCAACATGGATACATGGACTACGTTATGTGCTGAAGTCATCTGGTTTGGTAGGTCCAACTCATAAGCGCATTCCCTAATTCTTCTAAGTATTTCAAAGGGTCCGACAAACCTTGGAGATAACTTCCCTTTGAATCCGAACCTTTTGATACCCTTCTGAGGACTGATCCTTAGAAATACTTTGTCCCCAACTTGAAACTCTAATGGTCTTCTCCTTTTGTTAGCGTAGCTCTTTTGATGACTCTGTGCAGCAGTCAGTTTCCGTTGTATTAACTTGACTTGGTTGCTCGTTTCTTCCACCATGTTTGGCCCACTTAATACTTGATCTTCGAGTTTAGCCTAATAGGTAGGTGATCTGTAGGGTTTTCCATAGAGAGCCTCGAATGGAGCCATTTTTATGCTTGCTTGATAATTGTTGTTACAGGCAAACTCCGCTAAGTATAAGTATTTGCTCCAATTCCCCTTGAAGTCTAAAATGCAAGACTTCAACATATCTTCCAAAATCTGGATAACTTTCTCAGATTGACCATCCGTTTGAAGGTGAAATGTCGTACTCATGGTGAATTTAGTACCCATTTCTTTCTATAGATTCTGCCAAAACTGTGAAGTAAAGTGAGTGTCTCTATCAGACACGATAGTATTAGGCACACCATGAAGCCTAACTGTAACACCCCACCTCCCAAGTCCCATCTTCCACGTCATCTGACGGTTCAATTCTCTTTGATCAAAATCTTGGGATGCCCGGGAGACGGGCCCGTGCGACATTTTCTTCTTCTTAGACCCAAATGCATTAGGGTTCCTGTGTACATTAGTCTATGTACCAAATGACATCATAGTAAAGAAGATTCTTCATTTGTTCATTCAACAATTCCAAGTACAATATTCCATTACAGCGAAAAGTAAATTTAAAGCTGAAAATACATGAGTTCACTTGGGCCTATTTGCCCTACATTAAATTAAATAAAAACTTTTTAAGGAACAATCTCCGCGTAGGCTGATCAATTCCCTATTGTGAAAAATAAGGGGGGTGAGCTACACAGCTGTTAGCGAACCCGCAAGTATACGAGATCGCTTGTAGTAATATCCGGAAAGTCCGGGTATCGTCCTCAGGGAATACTAATGGTGATTGAATTTTCTTTAACACTAACGT
>JAJIYU010014664.1:0-13091 GCA_030144865.1 Tinospora cordifolia
ATATCTATAAGATATTATATCTAAGATATTAGATTATATATAAGATATTATACAATTATATTGTATCCAAAATATATTATTCTATATCTAAAAGATATGATACGGTATCTTGTATTTTTCCTTTTTTGCTTTACTATACAACTATAAATACCTTACTTCATTATGTAAATTATTCATTTAGAATTGTAGCAATACAATATTCATCAAAACAGATATCAAAAGCAAGACATTTAAATCTCGCAGTGGAATAAATTTTTCCAAAATTTGATCAAACTGAGTATATCATATATTAAAATAGTTCAAGTCATACAATCAAAACATTTATTTACAAGTAAACTGTAAAGCAAAACAATTTAAGTACATACTCAGTCTACTTAGATTTCAACAAAAATAAAACTTGGATTCAAAATGTATAGACTTCTACCCTATTCAAATAGACTGATGTTGATCATCATGTTTCGCTCCGGTGAATACCTGCAACATAAAGATTGGGTGAGCTCGAAAGCTTAGTGGATCATTCCTACGCATCACACGCATTGTACAGATCAAAACTCAAAACATTACAAGCACTTTCACATATTAGGCGTTTCAAACATTCATTTAATGTTGAGACGACTCTCGGTATTCCCTGTGATATAATCTAATCATAGAAAGTTCTAATTACCATCTAAAATCAGCCAGTTCTCAGTATCACAGTCTAAGAGAGAGTACTTCCTGCAATCGCATACTAACTCCCAAAGACTTATAGCTGTTGCAGGTAGCTAAAAGTTGGAAATACTCACAATCTGCACTGTGGCTCGTCAATTTCAAGTGGTGACATATAGAAGATGTCACCTTGATCTACCTTGGACTCGTCAATCGCACCAGTACCTGAATTAGTCTTATTTTAGTTTACAAGCAATGTCAATCATACCAAACCAACCAAGCAATGTCAAATCCTTTAGTAATTTATTTTAAACTAACTTCAGTTTAAGGTCACATAAATAAATAAATAATTAAAATAATTTTAATACCTTTCTAAATTTGAGTCTCTGAGCAAAATTTTTTTAAAACGGTATCTAATTTTTTTGAACTTTTTCACTTGTTTGTTATTAGGCGAGTTAGGGCATCAAATGTTCGTTAGCTTTACGCCTTTAAGATTTTCGGATCGCGTCCACAATTGCAGTTCACTTCACGCCTAACAACACCCACAACCAAAACCAGCACGTTGCTGGTTTTGTGCGTCTTCTTCCTCTTTCACAGCACGTTCCTTCTTCGTTTTCCTCTTTTCCACGGCCAAAACACACCAGCTTCTTCCTCTTCAAGCTTGTTCAGTTGCTGCCACAAAGAATCGGCACGTTGCTGGTTTTCTTCCCTATTTTCCCTCTTCACGACCAAGAATTGGCAGCTGCAACAACAATCAGTTTTTTTTTTTTTTTTTTGTGTTGTTTTCCTCTTCCAATCTGCCAAGTGGCTGAAAAATCAGTTCTTCTTCTTCACGGTTCAGCAAGCTCAAATCTGAAATTTTTTCTTTTATGGTTTTCTTCTCTTCGTCCAGCCCTAATACCCCCCCATCTTCTTCGTTCAATCCTCCCCAAGTTGCAGCAAATTTCAACTCCTCTTTGTTCTTCGTCCAGCAACTCAAATCAATGTCCAACAACACGAATCACGTTCAGCAACACCAATCATGTCCAGCAAGCTCAAATCAATGTCCAGCAAACTCAAATCAATTAATCCCCTTCTTCGTTCTTCATTTACTCAAACCAAAAAATTTACAACATCAAACCACACACCAGAAAATTAAACATTCAACGTATGCTTCCTTTGTTTTGCTGAACGCACAAACCAAATTGGATTTTGCTTCTTCTTCTTTTGTTACACAAACGCCCAACCCAGAAATTCGAATCAACAAGTTCAGATTTTCAGATTGTTTCTTCTTTCTTATGCGGTTCTCTTGTGCATTGTCCCAAAATCCAAATTTTTCCTCCCTAATGCAGATTTTTCGTCCATCTTCACCGCCCCAAATCAAAGCTTTCCAATTTCCAGATTTTTCTTCAAAATTCTGGTTCATTCTTCCCATTTTCAGATTTTTTTTTCTATCTGTTGCTTAACATAAATCTAGATTTTTTGGATTATTATTATTTTTTTAATTTTTTTCTTTCAATAATTCCATCAATGTTTCAATCACCAAAATTTTGATTTGATTTATTTTTTGCAAGTCTTGCGTCATTATATTCACACGAGGGTCACGTTGCGCCAAGCGAACGTCAAAATTATTTATTTATTTATTTATTTATTAATATCATGATATATATATATATATATATATTTCTCAAATAAATATTATATATATATTTATTTATTATTAATATTATTAATTTAATTTTTTTGTTTGATTGATTAATTTATATTTTAAAAACTATGTTTTTAACATTATTTTATATTTTAGAAGCTATGTTTTTAACACACCAGCATTACAAAAATTGGAGTTGTTACAACTCTCTCCTCTCAACCGCAACAATAATAATAACCACCGATTCTTCCACAATTGAGCTCTGATTTTGGGTTTCAAACCCCTTTCACTTTGACATTGCAAACTCTGTTGACACCGTCCTTTGTTCCTACTTCTATGCTGGTGTTTACCTGCACAATATTCTCTACTGCTTTCTCTCAACCACAGTAACAACAACAATCATCGTTTCCTTAGCAATCAAGCTCCAGTTTTGGGTTTCAAACCCCTTTCAATTTAACATCTCAAACTCAATCAGTGCTAATCCTCAGTCCACTTTGCTGCCCTTCCCCAGTCATCCTCAATTGATCATTCAAATGGCACCTATTGCTCCTCTCCCTTTCTCTCTCGCAGATCAAGATATTCAGGTGTGAAATTTTACATCAAGCTTTATGGTCCAAATATTTAGGTGAAGATCGATATATTCATAAAGAAAGTACTATTTTGTCGAATTTCCAGTTTCACATGAGCATCAGAAGAGTTCGATAGATATTTACATTGACCAGCCACAAATTAAGTTCTTCAATTCTTCAGTTGATTCTAATTTTCATTTGCCCCCTTGTCTTGCTTTTCAAATAATGACGAACTATCCCTTGTTTTTTTTTTTTCAGCTTTTCAAAGAACAATGAACTTTATTCCTATTCGATCCGTGTAGACTTTTGGGTAGCGTGATAACTTTATTTATGTCATGTCATGTGTTATTTATGACAAGCACTCAAGCATAAAAATTATACATTAAATAAATTTATACCAAAGTAAAAAATATATGTTTTCATTAATTCAAAAAAGTATAAATTAATTTGTTAACATGTAAAACCTTTGAATTTTTTTTTTCTTTTTAAATTTGCTAGTTCTACCTCCTGCTGCTCAGAACAGTTGACATAGCTATCTCCTAAGGGCATCTTCAATGCCAAAGTATAATAACTCATCCATCTCATCAATTTCATCATTCACATCTACACATTAAACTTTTACTCATAATGTTATACATTTATTAGACTGTACTATATGAGTCTCACAATCACATCAATTCATTAAATACACTAACTATAATATTTTATTTATAAAATACATTTTTTTCAAAAATACTTATTATTCTCATTTAAATTAAAAAGATAATAATTATTTTAATTTATATAGAATAGTAAATTTTTTATAATTAAAAATATAATTATTTAATATAATTTATATAAAAATTATATTTTTTATAATTAATTATTTAAAATATTAAATTTTAGAAAATTACTAATCGTTATTTTAAAAATTTATTGAAAAAATATTTTTTAAGATTTTTTAAAAGTATTTATTTATTTTAAAATTTATTTATTTTTAAAAAAATTAAGACAAATAACAAAACAAAATATTATTTAATTAAGGTAAATTGTGCAACATACATTTATTGTTACATATATTGTTAACTACGAATTCCTATACTTTTTTCTTATAACATTACAAATCATACGGTGATACTCAAGTTGTTCGGGGTCATATTACTTATGTCCATCATCAAAATTTTATGATTGGAACTGACTTTATATGCGTCTTGCATCATTTGTCTGTCAGCCTTTTTCTCTTCGTTGTATTTTATAATTTGTTCCCACCTTTCTTCAAATTTGTCATTGACGGTTTGTGTGTTTGTCCCTTGTGCCTTTTCCTTATTTGCACGTTCTCAACACTTTGCCGCCTTCTGTCCCATTGGACGGACTTCAGTTATGTTATCATCATCGTCTTGATTCTATCCGCATTTGATGGAGACGTGTATGCACCAACTTCATTCAGACGTGTTTTTTTGGCTACATGGTACTGGTTAGTGTTTGATCTCCATTTAAGATTATCTTTTAACATCAGCCAAACCTCGTGGTAGTTGAAATGCTTCTTACGTTGTTGATAGTATATGGCTGGAGCACGTTTCCTCATTTGGTCATCCACTCCAACCACTGTGGTGTTATCCTAATATTTTGTTGTACACCTGATTAAACTCGTTGACAATAGGAAGAATCCAAAACCAGTGTTGCTTAACCGAATTTGGTTTCCTCGGTGGACTATACTTGCGATTTGCATTAAAGTATTCTGTAACTCGTTTCCAAAATGTTTTGTTGCTTTGTCCATTGCCAACAACACAATCAGTTGAAATAGTTAGCCAAACACTCACTAGCAGACGATCATCTTTCATGCTTCATGGCTGAAGTTTGTCTGCAGCATTTTCACTCGGGTCCTCTATTAGAATACGTTTGTCACTTGTTAGTTGTGTTGAAAATGAAAGAATTATAGAACCAGAGATGGAATCCGTCTCCGTTACATTTTGAGGTTGGGTATTGGAAGATTGATCTACATTTTTGGGCACTTGACTCATGAATGACCATTCATGAATAGGATTAAAAAAATGGGATAAATGAATTTGGTGATGGGTAGGAGAAAAAACAAATTGAAATTGTTGTTGTTGTTGCCCCATTAAATTGGGATACGTTGGATTTGGAGGATGTGAAATATTTGGTGGATACAAGTTGGATATAGTTTGCATTTGTGGTAAAAATATGGTGGAGTAAAATTTTGAGGATTGTTGGTACTTGAATGAGAAGACGAGGAAGAATTACTAAATGAATCAATTGATAAAATAACACAATAAAATTTTTGTAAATACTACGAAAGCGAACGATTGAAAGTGAAGAAATATTTTTGAAGAAAGAACGAGTAGTGAATAAATGAATTTTTTGAATTGAATAGATGTGGTATTTATAAAGTACGTGCAATAAAAAAATAAAAAAATATTTAATAGCTATATTATAAATTATAGTCGTTACAAACTAAATTATAACCGTTACATAATAAAAAAAAAATCTCAATGGCTAAAAGAAATTATCAACGACTAACCCAAAAAAATTTTCAACAGTAAAAAAAAGACAAAAAATTTTTAAATGATTAATTTAAAAAAACAATTGAATTAATTTAAAAAAATAAAAAAAGACTTTTGCCTTATGACGCATTTATTGCGCTGTAGTGTAATTAATTTTTTTTTTTTTTAAAAAGGCTCCGTGCGCTTGGTCTGAACTGAGTGCTCTAGGCACATATGTCTAATGTACTAAGTGCCAGCAAGGCGCTCGTTGTACGTGCGGGGCCGATGTCCTAACCCCATGAGGGGGCAGGGATGAAAATCCGTCCTTTGTAATTGTTGTTCGACAAAAAAAAAAAATCTGTTAGTTATGTATTTCAGGACCCTATGCCGTTCCTATTTAAAATCTTCGCAGATGAGCGCGAGTCAGTAATTTGCCAGTCCGTACGGCCAAGAGTTCCCGCTCCGTTCAAACCCTAAACCCTTGCTTATCCCCACGTGAAATTGCTCGAATCGACATCGAAACGAGAAATCACACAGCGATCAAGCAGGCTAGCCCCAAGCAGGCACCGACTCGCACTTTACCTTCCTTCCAAGGCCTTCTCATTTCCCACTTCTGGCTGATATAAGCTCTTAACAGTCTCTGTTCTCTTCTTCGTCATCTCTTTTGGGCAAGCTTCCGCATCCAATGGCGAGCGCGGCAGCCGCCATTGATCAGGCCGCGAACCCTAAGTCCGTGGACGAGTCTCTCTGGTGGGATTCTTTCGTCCATCTTTTCACCGAGCTCGAAAACGCTACTTTCGCCGCTAACATTCCTTCATCACTCGTAAGTTCTTACGTTCTTGCCTCAGTTCTCATTACAAGCTATTATCGTTGTTCGTCGAGTTGAGTTTTGTCTCTCTTTTTCATTATTGCTATTATTATCTGGGTTCAGGAAAAGAAGTTGAAGAGCAATCACACTTGGTTTCTGAACACCGTTTCTCTCTTTAAGCCTCCGACTGAAAAGTCAAGGGCTTCTTTGGATTCTAGTGAGATCTCCGTCGGTTCTCATAGACTGATCGTCAAACCGGAATTGAAAGAGTTAGCTTTACAAGCTAGTTCTCTACTGGTAAGTTTCTACTTTGATATTTGAAATTTTAAAAATTTGCCTCCACCGTTGGAAAGCCCTTGGTATCATACAGTCAGGGCAATGATTAGGATGGGTCTAACATTTGTTTGGTTCATGCTGATGTTTGTTCTTCAACCGATTTGCTCTATTGGACTACGAGGTAGTTTCTGTTTATGGACGCTTACTATCATTGATTCTGTACGAACATTTCTTGTTCAAATTCCTTTTGTTGTTACTGATGTCAGTGATGGCCATGTAGCCGTCCTGTGAAGGTCTTGGGCGGGAATGTCATTTAAAGCTATGCACCTCAAAAAGGTCGATAGGAAAATAAATAAGACTTAATTATCTGCTTGAGGGAACCTTGGGGTGAAAGGTGAAAGGTGAGTGTCATTAGTCATTGCAGATCCTTTAATGTTGAAGTCCCAAAATGCTTATACTTCAGCTGTCACTTGGACATTGTACTTATTGCTCAAGTTATGAACCATATCAATGTCAAAATGTGAAAATTCACTTGATAGAATGGGCTATTATGGTACCAAGTATAATGAATTCAGTTGTTATCAACAACCTTTTATTGATATTGAGTTTGTTTTCTTAAACTAAAGGAATTGAGTGCGTTACTCATCATAGTACTGATTTGTGCAAGTCTATCTATTCTTTCCATTTCTTTCTTTCTGTCTCCCTCAACACACACACATTATGAAAGTGATTTCAATTTCCAAAGTCAGTTTCTTCAATGGCATATTCATTTCACTTTTAGTTTCATCTTTACAAGCCTCGACCCTTATTATTTTAAGTTTTAACATCCTTTTTTGTGTAATTCCTTTTGTATAAACATATTTCTGAATGGCTTAACAGTCATGAATACACAGAAGAGTGGGTGTATGTAGTGTTACTTTATGCCAACCAATGTAGCTAAAATTGATTGAATATTGACTTAATAACATTGTGTGCTGAGCTCTATTCAACTCAACCAAGGTTTTTTTTTTTTTTTTTTCCCCCTCCAAGTACATGGGGTTGAGGGCTTAGTCAAGAATGACAATGTCCTTACCTTTTCATAGTTTGTTTTAGTGGATCCATTCATAGTTGATTCTACGAAGCTGTACATTGACTGTTTGCTACTTAATGCAATCATCCCTCCTTTTTAGGCTTCAATCAAATTATGTTCAATAGAGATGTGGTGGACTAACATCCCCTCAAGTATTGCCACTCTATTTTGATCCAGTCACTAATACTATAATCTTCAGCCAATTTACTCTCACCACCGTTTTACCAATCAAAACATAAAATTTTGACAATTTTTTTAATCCATGTCATTTGATACATTGCTAAAAGGTCTCTCGGTTTCCTCTTTCCAAACAACCCAAATAACAGAATAAGCCATTACCTGCCAGTGGAGTTCAACTTTCCCAAGTTTATGGCTAGAAAACAAAAGGGGTCATTGCTGTTGTGACGACCCTCTTTCCAAATATCTAGAGAGGCAAGCTACTCGGGCTAGCACTTAACATCAAACACTTGTAACTCTATAGCAACAACCTGCGCAATACCTGTACAACACAATATATAACCAACCAATACGTCTAATTAAGTTTTTAAAACATAATATTATTAAATTTTCATAAGTTGTATAACTATCATAAATCTTCAATAAACAATATGTTTGAAAACCAAAATAAACAGTTTGAACTGATCAATACAAATTCTACTTACTTTACATATTGAATTAAACTACTATTACTACTATTGATTCTAACACTACATTGAGTAGTCCTATACTCACTCTCAAACTAAGCGAGCAATCCAAATTAAGACGTGACTCCCTTGCTCTTCTCTTGGTCACTAGATGAACCTGAAAGGTATAAAAGTATATGGGACGAGCTAAAAAGTCCAATCAGATGATATTGCATGCTAACATCATATCTTCACCAATAATTTAAAACTATGCATGAGTCAATAAATGAGATAATGCATATGCAAGAATGCAAGTAAAAAATTATAAAGACAAAATAAATAGATAATTCAAAATAAAGTCATACCCATAGAACCCACTCAATGAAACGTAGTTCAAATTTCGACTATGCTTATACCAAAGTTATTAGCTTCAAAACATAATGACTTGGCACAATCAACCTCATGCCTAGTATATCCTATGACCACTCTGTAGTCTTCGGTGTGAAAATAATTTTTCATATCAAGGCTTTAAACCTAAGGATCCTCTACTCATCAACTCATGATTGTCGATCATTCGAATTGTTATGAGGAAATACAATGGGAGAATGAAATGAAATTCAACTTCAAGCCTAATTGTGCTCCAATCAGCTTGTTTTACCTCTAAATTGATTTCTAATCTTCTTCTAACTTTTTATATTCCAATATCACATATTTTTAGAATTATATATAATCTTGAACATACAATTCCAATATACCTCGAATGTATAATAACTGTTTGTCGATTTTATACATGTATATATTCATAACAAATGTTATTTAAAAAAAATCATATTATATATGATATACGTGTAATTATCTATATTATCAATGAAGTTTCTGTTTCAAAAAAAAAAAAAATTATATACGACATACATGGTTGTGGTCATGGTATAAAAATTAGACGAATTTCGTCGAAATTAGCCGAATTAATTAGGTAATTTGAATAATTGAAACGAAGTTCACTTGTAATTATAAAATTACAAAATTTCGTCAAAATCTTCAAAAAAATTAGCGAAGTTCACTTAAAATCGAAGTTTTGAAGAATTTTGTGGAAAAAATGTATAAAAGCCGTAAAAAGAGCATTTTTTATGAAATAATTTATGTAATGAACAAAGATTCTTCTATTAATTATAAAGATTATACAAAAAATCATTCTATATAAATGAAGAAGATTTAAGGAGAGAGATGTGTAACTGACGAGTGGCTATCCAAGAGAAAGAAACATGAGCTGTAGCCTAAAGAAGAGATGATAGAGAGAAGAGAGAGAAATGAAAAATAAGCTAAAAGCCTTAGAAAATAGAAAATAACGATAAATGAAAATCAAGGTTGATATTAGAGTTTGACAATATATTTCTTTTTGTTTTTTTTTTCTTTTTTCTAATAGTTTTAAGTTAACATGTATGATGTGCATTAAACATTATTAATGTTAACATATATATATATATATATTTAGAACCATTATATGTATACTTTTATATGTATAATGTATTTATTATGTTTGTTTTCGACATTTTTAATAGAAATTGTGCATATTTTAACATTTATATAAATTTTTTTTGAATTATTCTAAATTGGTAAATTTTTACAAAAATTCTTTTGAATTTCTCAAACTCTTCGAATTAATTCTAATTTTCAAATGTCAAAGTTTGGGATGAAGTCGAATTTTCGTTGGTTGGTTGTGGTGATTGTTAATTGTTTAATATAAACAATGTACATGTATATATAAATAATATAAATAATATATATGTAGTATTTATATTATATATGCACATATAATTATATTTTATATCTTATTGTATTAGTTCTTATTCTATTATTGTCTATATAATTTGTTGTAACAAATCAAATTGTGTTGTATTATATATATTTTGTAATAATATGCTCTATCTATATAAGATATAATGCAACGAACCCATATAATATAATATATATATATAATATAACCTTGTGATATATTTTATATTATACTCATATATAATATAACCCATTATATTATCACCCTATATATATGTGAGTGTGTGTGTGTATAATATAACCCTGTGATATATTATATATTATACTCATATATAATATAACCCATTATATTAGATATTATCACCCTATATATATGTGTGTGTGTGTGTATAATATAACCCTGTGATATATTATATATTATACTCATATATAATATAACCCATTATATTAGATATTATCACCCTATATATGTGTGTGTGTATGTATATGTATGTATAAACCAATATGTAACTCGATGCATATATAAATATATAAATCGGTTGTTATATCAATCTATAATTCTGTTATGTAAATTGGTTTGCATATGTTTCATCACTATTTCAACTGGTTTTCATATGTATATTATAATTTTGTTATACAAATCAATTGATTTACAATCAACCCATTACTCATATTTATTAATAAATCATCAATCTGTTTTTTATATGATATCTATATATTACTTATGTACATATCAATCTTATTGATCAATTTACAATTCAAATTATTTATCTTCAATATAACAATTTTAATTTATATCTATAAATTCAAATTATACATTTTCCCAACCCATACTCAAAACGATGCGAAGAAAAAGAAAATAAATTATACCGTTAATCATCAATCCACTATTTGAGTGTGTTTCGAGAGCTTTGCAAGTGACTTCTTGATGATCCCTCGTTTTTTCTTTAATATCTCTAAAGTTTTGGAAAAGTGTAGAATGTTTTAAAATAAGAGAAAATAGAGTTTATATAGAGAACCTTAATACAGTCTCTTAGTTGTATTAGAATACGTAACTTTGTATCTATTTAGTTATTTTATTGTGGACATCACCAATCTTTTATTTCTATTTATTACCTCTTGTTTTTTAGATTATGATGGCTGTCTTGTTTGATGAAGTCCTTATGCGCTTCGACAATCTCCTCCGTATTATTAAAATGAAGTAACATTTAGTAGCACTTCAAGTTTCCCATATTTATGGCTGAAAAACAAAAAAGGGATATTACTTTCTTACTTGATGAAGTCCTTATGCCCTTTTAGCCATCTCCTACAATTACATGGCATCGTAGTAACATTCTAAAAAGGGCTTTGGCAAGTTTCTCCACCAAACCTTGTACATACAACACAAAATTGGAGATATGGTAATGTATAGTTGTGTTCTTTGCAAAGCAGCAATGCAGTGCAAGCTATTTGAGCTATTTATCAACATTTAAACATGAACCTTTAAGGAACATGTTTTCCCATATAAACTTTGGAAGGGAGAGCTGGGTATTTGGTAGATGTGTAAAGGGGATCTAGTGGAGAAGGGCCATCCTTGCTAATTGACCAAATAAATTTATATCATTTTGGATATGGTGCAATTGGTTAGGAGCTCAATCATTCATTCAACTTCATCAAAAGCTCTAGGTGGTAGGTTGATTGGGATGTGTAGGTTCCAAGTAAGGTAAGTGTTTTGATGGGGGATCCTCATATCTGGAAAATTTGATATTGGGGCTTTGTGTAAGTTGAAATAGCAATATCGGATCATGAATTGGTTTTTGAAGTCATCCTTAGGGCATCTTTAATGGGCATTTAAAATGGTCATGGAGCGTTTAGTGAATCAAATACCCCATTAGAGGTGTTTGACACCAAATGCTTAGGGCCCCTTTTCCAAATTTTTTTTAAATTTAATTTTTTTTAATTTTTAATTTAAAAATAAATAAATTGATAAAGTTTATAATTTTCTATTTTAAAGTTAAATATATAATATTTATCAATTTTTATTTTAACTAATATTTCTTTTAAAAATAATTAAATTAACTATTTTGAATGAATCATTTTTAAAAATAAAAATATGGTTTTTTTTATATTAAAATAATTACATATAATATCTATTTAAGTGTGAATAACTTAAATTATATTTATTATAAAAATATATTATATATTTTATAATTTGTATACTATAAATAGTTTGAATAATGTATTGATATGATTGTGAGTCTTGTGTAGTACAATCTAATAGGTTATGAACTATTGGGAGAGATAGTCTAAGAGTTAATGAGTTGGTGATATAACAAAGACATCAAACCGATGAATGGTATAATCATTAAAACTGCCCTTGCTATACCATGTATCTCCTTAGAACCTAAACCTCCTTAGAACCTAAACATGTCACCTTTATCAAGGTTCTGCCTAATGCGTGGGTAAAATGAAGGATACGAGGTTTCTATACTTTTCTACTGGATTTTGTTTGTGTCTTTTGTGTTGCTATTAGCATCCTTGACATTCTCCAAAAGACAATGTCTTCTTCTAGTAATTCTGGCCCATTATGAATTAGGTTTGTTCTGAAACGCCAAAGCCACTTGCCAAGTGGTGCTTTATAATGATTTTTTTTTTCTTGTAAATCTTTCAACTCCAAATCACCAGTTTCCCTTGCAGATTTCACCATGTCACATTTGATTGCTTTTGAACTAGAAGACATGTCCTCCCCCTTCTTAAGAAAGCTTCTCGTGTTCCTTTCAAGAATACCAACAAGTCAAACAGGTAGTTGAAAACAAATAGGTAATATGTTGGGGAAGCTTGTAAGACAACCTTCAACAGTGGTAGCCTTTAGACCCCAAACTTCAGTCTTATGTGGGTTTCTTCAAGAGCTGTACACAGATTTTTAGTAGAGCATTTATGAATGTCGTAATTGACAAAAATCTCTTTTTTTGAGAAGTTTATATATGGGGCTGATGTAAAGTAGAAGCTCTTTATAGCCATCATTTTGTTATGGAATATGGATAATAATTTTATCATCCTTTATTAGGAAAATACAGCCTCTGAAAGGAGTATGTCCGTGAGCCGTACTGGATTAGATCCAATTTTTAACCCATTTTCACTTTTCTTTCCTTAGGTTTTTCATCATTCATTCAAGCAAGTCAGTCACAAGTGTATAGAAAAAATAGTGATAGATGGTCATCTTGCCTACGGGGTCATCTTGC
>JAJIYU010014665.1:0-13097 GCA_030144865.1 Tinospora cordifolia
CATAGTAGAGGTTCTAGAAAGGTATAAAGACTTGACCTTGAACTCTTGTGGATGTGTCTTGTTATACATGCAAATATGTCATGATTGTAGGGTGCTAGAATAGATTTCTTGTATTCCTTAGAATATAGCAGAATATTGATGGAATGATAGACATGTTATTGATGTTGCATTTTACTGATTCGAAGTGGTTGTGATTGATGGATGTGCTATGACCCACATACTGTAAGAAGACACAAGAAATGCCTCATGAAATGGTAGTTTAATGGGGGAAAGGAACATTAGAAAGATGGTAGATTCTATGAACCCAGAAATTTCCTGCAATCTGGCTGAAATTTCTGAGATAAAATTTACTGACCAAACCTAGGTACACTGAGCTGAAATTTGGTGGAGAGATCCTTATATATGTCTAGAAGTTTCCTACCAAATTTCAGGATATTCTGATGTTTATAGCTAGGTCAATTAAGGCAAACAGTCACTACATGTCACAGGGTATACGGGATCTGTGCAGTTTCTGTTATCATGCTTGGAAACCCTAGTAAATGAGGTCCAAAAATTGTGATTTAAAATTCTGAGAAGACTTTAGGAAGTTTAGAACAGTTTTGCAAAGTTTGGGCCAAATCCGATAAACAGGTTGGCCGCAAAACAATTTGGAAAATGGATGCGCAGATAGGGCCATAGGCTAAGGTTGCGCCTAAGTGATGGAAAATTGGGAATATTGACCCTTTTTGGCCCAATTGACTCTATGAAGACCAGAATTGACCCTATGTAACTCTGTTGACCAGCTAGGTTGGCAAATGATAAGTTGACTATGGTCGACCAAGATTGACCGAGGTCAATCAAATGGACTTAGTAACTAAGGCAAGGTGAACGAACATAGGAGACTATCCTTGACTAGGTCAAGTAATTAATTAACCAATGATGTAGAATTAGAGTGGGCCAAGTCCCATATTAATGTTAAGAAGTTGTGTCGATTTCGCAGGACCCAGTGCTAGCGGGACGCGACCGGTCGCGAGAGGAGCGCCAGGAGCGGAGCATCCCTGTGAGTAGTGTTTTCTAACTCATTTCTTAGAGCTTGTTATTCTGTGCATTATGAAAATGAGATTACCTATTGTGATGAATCTGCATTCTTTTAAATGAGTTTTAAATGAAAAGTGCACCGAGTCTTGAGGTCCGAGAGTACAGGATTAGGATGAGTTGTGTCGGTATCTCATACCACCCTGAGAGGTAACCACCTAGCACAGAGTCGCCCAGGGGGTTCTGTGGGCTTACGATGATGGCAACGGCAGTAAGACCTAATCGGGCCATCACTATAAGGCAACGACAATAAGTCCTCGTTGGTCGTTATGATGATGGCAACAGCAATAAGACCTAATCGAAGTCGACACAATGCGCTTAACTATCTGCAACCTGCTCGAGTGATTTTTAATTGCCTCGGAGAGCTTGCTAGCCTCGGCGAATGTTTCCATTATTTAACTATTTTTTTAAGGAAGGTGCACGACTGCATTATGAATTTAAATTATGTTCACTGTTGCATTCACTTGCATAATGCTATTGCTCATGCATCCATGGCACATGTTTTAATTGTGGAATACTTGTTTTAAGTTTGAATTAGACTGCATTACTCATTGAGCCGCCGTGGATAATTAAGCTCACTACTCTAACTTTTCAAGTTCTTCAGCAACGGATAAGGGCAAGGGAGTAGTCATCGCGTAGAGCTACATTATCTTACCTTTGTTGGTAGGTTTTCTTCGTATTTCTTTTTGTTTTGTATTTTGAGAGGGTTAGAACTATGTATAGGGGTGAGGAAAGCCTGTCTATAATGGATAGTCACTCTCGTTGCTACACATGTTATAATGACCCATTTTAGATAAATATCAAGCTCTTATTGGTGTTCGTGTGTTAAATTTCTTCTACATTCCTTATGATTACTCTAGAAATGTGTGATGTGGTGTTGTATGTTGAGGCTTAATAGTTTCTTGGCAAGCTCGGCTTGCGGGCAGGGTTGTTGGGACACTGTGCCAGTCGATTCGTCCTTCATCCTAGGGAAGGGGTCCCGACACTTTTAGAATGCAGCAAAGAAATTGATGGAATGATAGGCATGATTTTAGTATTACATGTTACTAATTCGAAGTATTCTTGATTAAGGAATGTTTTATGACCTACATATTGCAATTAGACACAAGAAATGGCCATGGAATTGTGGTTTAATGGGGGAATGACTACTAGAAAGATAGTAGAATTTATGAACCTAGAAAATTCCTGTAATCTGGCTTAAAATTATGAGATGAAATTAACTTACAAACCTTTATGGATTGGGCTGATGGAGAGATTCCTAAGTATGTTTAGGTAGGTCAAATTAGGCAAACAGTCACTATTTGTCACATGAGACCCGAGAACACACCCCTGATATTTTAGTTAAAAACATTATCAAATGGAGTCCAAAAATCGTAATCAAAATTTTGGAAAAAATTTAGGGAGTCTAGAATAGTTTTGCAAAGTTTGGAGAAAATATGATGTGTGGATTACCTGCAAAAAAATTGGAAAAATGGTTGCACAAATAGGGTCATAAGCTAATGTTGTGCCTAAGTGATGAAAATTGAGAATGTTGACCCCTTTTGGCCCAATTGACTCTATGAGGACCAGAATTGACCATTTGGGACTCTGTTGACCAGCTAGGTCAGCAAGTGATAGGTTGACTAGCATTGACCAAGATTCACCAAGGTAAATCAAATTGACTTAGCAACTTGAAGCAAGTTGAACTAACATAGATAGACTACCCTTGACTAGGTCATTCCATTGATTGACCAATGATGTAGAGTTAGAGTGAGCCAAGTCCCATGTTAATATTAAGGAGTTACATTGATTTCGTAGGACCAAGTAGCAGGACGTGACCGGTCACGAGAGGAGCACCAGGAGCGAAACATCCTTGTGAGTAGTGTTTTTTAACTTATTTTTTAAAGCTTGTTATTCTATGCATTATGAAAATGGTATAACATATTGTGATGAATCTACATCCTTTAAATGAGTTTTAAATGGGAAGTTCACCGAGTCTCGAGGTCCGAAGGTACAGGATTAAGGCGAGTTGTGTCGGTCTCTCATATGACCCCGATAGTGACCACCTAGCACAGAGTGCCCGCTGAGGGGGTTTTGTGGGCCTACGACATGGCAACGACAATAAGTCCTAATCGGGCCATCACAATATGGCAATGGCAATAAGTTCTAATTGGGTCATTATGATTGATGGCAACGACAATAAGTCCTAATCGAGTCGACGCGATATGCCTAACTGTTTGTAACCTGCTTGAGTAGATTTTTAGTCGTTTTGGGGGCTAATGAGAGCTTCGGCGAATGTTTTAACTATTTTTAAATGAAGGTGAACGATTGCATTATAGATTTAAATTGAATTCACTGTTGCATTCACTCACATAATGTTATCGCTTATGCATTCATGGCACGTATTTTATTGTGGAATGTTTGTTTTAAGTTATGAATTAGACTACATTACTCACTGAGCTGTCGTGGACGATTAGGCTCACTACTCTAACTTTTCAGGTCCTTCAACCATAGATAAGGGCAAGAGAGTGGTCATCGCCTAGAGCTGCACTCTTTCTTTTGTTTTGGTGGGTTTTCTTCACACTTTTCTTGTTTTGAGGGTTAGAAACTATGTTTAGGGGTGAGGTAAACTTGTATATAATGGATTAGTCACTCTTGTTGCTACACATGTTTTAATGACCGATTTTGATAAATATCAAGTTTTATTAGTGTTCTTTTTTGTTAAATTTCCTCTGCATATCCTATGATTACTCTAATAGTGTGCGGTGTGGTGTTGAAAGATGAGGTTTAACAATGTCTTGGCAAGCTCAACTTGTGGGCAGGTTTGTTGGGACACTGTGCCAGTCGGTTCGTCCTTCGCCCTAGGGAAGGGGTCCTAGCATGATTGATCAATGCCTTCATAAAAAATATGCTGAAATTGAGAGAATTATTGATGGCTCCTAACGAGTAACTACTCTATTTATGAATACGACATATATGCAATTACAAAGCAATGGTTTATATTTTGCTAAAATTGTTATCGAAGAACAATTAGTATATTGACAAATAACTACTCTTGAAGAGCAACTTAAAGATTAGTAGATAAATGTTCTCGAAGAACAATTGGTTTTCCTCTTAATTTATTATACTGACATATGAGGTTGATTGAAATATATTGCAATTGGGAGCAAAAGTTCTTTGACACAAATATATTTATATTTTGACATGATTGGCCAAATTTTTTTCGGTACCTCAATATGATGTTTCTATCATGTCATGATTCAGTAAAGCAATTTTCTTATCATTAGGGGGAGGAAACCCAATTTTGAAATAATGACACATAAAATTGCTAGTGTAATATGAGGCTATGTAAATATGAATTTCAAAGGAGAAGTTGAAAACCAATTAATAGTTCACAAGATCAATCGACTATGCGAACATGAATATCAAAGGAGAAGATGAAAACCAATTGGTAGTTCACAAGATCAATCATGTGCAAATATAAATCAGTTAACTGATACACAAGTTACTTGTGAAAATTTAACACACCTGAAGTGTGATTAACCGGTCAAGTCAAAGGACACATATGCAAAATATTCCTAAAGAGGAATCAAATAATATTCTGATTATATGTTATATGTCCTATGAATTGAGAATTAAATATTCTATGAAATGAAATAAATTGAAGACATGAGTATACTGATGCATAAATATCTCCGGAAGAGATATATATTGAAAAATCAAACATTCTTTAAAGAGAATAGATTTGATATGAATGTTTAATAAAAAGACATAAGGATGCCTTGTATAGGAAAAATATCATAAATTCAATATATGTGTGAAATATTGAATGAAAATGAATATTGCTCATAATATTTATGATATTTTAAAGTGTCCACTGATATTCTATAAAATGGGGATCTCATACTATAGATTGTGAAATAATGTCGACATTAAAAATGAGCAATTTAAACTCATTGACGAATGAGAAATATTTTTATTCCAACACTTGATAAATGTGTTGGATACAAATGAATAATCTATGAAATTTTTAAAGAAAATTGGGTCCATGAATGATGATATATATGAAAAATCCCCCAGAAGGATTAAAATCCCTGAAGGATTTAAAATGCATTCTTGAAGCAAATACTTCAAAATATAAATTTTAGAATATTTAACATTATCATATATATTACTTGACTATTTGTGTGCATCTTTTAGAATCCTATTAATTGCTATTAGTAATCATATTTATATGTTCATACTATAATTACATTTATTAATTCGTGTTTATTATGCATGTCCTTATTATTTACTACTTAAATGATATGACCATGTAGAAACTAGTGAAGAAATAGAAAAGATATCAAATTTGAAGAAATTTGATATAAAAGATTTTGGAAAAACAAAATTTTATCTCAACCTGTAGATTGAGAATTTTTTAAGTTGAGTTTTTGTCCATCACTAAGTTTATTCATAAAATTTTAGATGGACAAAACATCACTAAGTTCCCAAATGGTAATTAGATCATTTGAAGTTGACAACAACTGCTTCATTTTCATGATAGAAAAAATTATTGGTCTTGAAGTACCGAATCTTATTACTATTAATGTACTTATGCTCTTAACAAATTACACACGTTACTTGCAAGATTTTATTTTCTCTACCAAGTTACTTGCAAGATATAACTCTCATCGACTCAAAGATATTAGAATGACATTAGGCACATATTATGTTATCTTTGAGTTCAAATGATATGATTCGAATTTTTTTGAGAAAAGAGAAACAATACCAAAGTTGGCTCAAATACAGATATTGAGTTCTCATTGGATCCTCATAAAGATGATCTATTTTCACTTATGCTGATATTGCAATGTTATAATGATCCATGAAGCAGATTTTTCAAATGACAATCTATGAAATAAGTTATGGTGAGATTCTGACAATCTATGAAACAAGTCATGATGTCTATAGTTGAGATCTATGATCTAACATATTCAAGGATATTGTGGAAGCTCGTCTGTCAACATCATATGAAGAAAATGCAACATGTATTGTATGATTACAAGAAGGATTTATCGAAAGTGACATTATCAAATATATTTCATTGAGATTCTTTTTTACATATGAGCTTCAGAAAAATGATGAAATTGATATTCAACAAATAAGATTGAGTGAATATCTTGAAGACTTGTTCGCAAAAGTTCTGCCAAGTACAAGATTTGGATGTGATAACTCAAGATATTTCAAGTATGACAACAAAAGAAAGTGTACACATGTCTTCATGAGGGGGAGAATAAAAAGGAGGTATTGATTAGTGCACTGTACTCTTTTTTCCTTAACTAAGGTTTTGTCCTACTGGGTTTTCCTTGTAAGATTTTTAATGAGGCAGTCCTAAAAATAGTATAAGACTCCAAAAGAATATGTACTCTTTTTCCTTCTAGATTTTGTCCCACTAGGTTTTATCTCGTAAAGTTTCAATGAGGCATATTTTTATATAAAAGGCATTTAAAGGGGGAGTGTTATAATAACTATCTTGAATGCCTTTGTAACCACTACCATTTGGTATTTTGTAATCCCTTTGTATTTAAAATTTTGTAACCCCTAAATCTCATTATGTCCAAATTTAAATATTGTAATTATGATTTATGTAACCCCCTCATTCCTAAAAACTATATAAAGGGGTGCTTACATTGTAAAGTTGGTACCAAGGTTGAAATTCAATCTCTTATCAAGAAAATGAAAAACTCTCCTTCATTTTCTATTCTCTCTAGTTCTCTTCTTATTTTCTTGATCTTATAGTAATTTTCTTTTATTTTATAACACAATCAAAATTATTGTTAAAATATTATCTTTATTTATTTATTTTTCACTAGGTTGATCATTTGTGATTACTTTCCTGCAAATACTACTCAGTAATTTATTTATTTATTTCAAAGCAAAATGTTACTACTTGAGGTTCAAACTGGAAATCTCATATTTTAGACTCACTATTTTAACCAACTGAGCTAATAAATTATTCTTGTTACTAAAATATTTTGTTTTATTACTAGTGCTCTCGAGTTTAAGTTTGATATTTTATTTTACTCAAAACCTATCAACCTTATAGTTATAATTTTTCATAAATAAATAAATAATATTTATTATTGATTTATTTATTCATAAATTATGGTAGTAATTAGTATTTATGAAACTTTTTGTTATGCATTTGAAAATTCCTAAATTTTCTAGAATGTTGTACTAGTCACCTCTAATTTGATGACAATAAAGACGACCATATAAAGTGAAAATTTCCTTTATCTTATTTGAAAAATTTGGCATCAATATCTACCACTTAATTTTAATGTTATAAGCATGAAAATCAACATTTTCTTGCGAATTATGCCCCTTTTCATAAAGATGATACAATATTTTGGGAAATTCTAAATCAACAACTATCCATGTGTTACAATGAGATTAAGAGAATGAGACACACATACTCCCATAAATTTTTGCGTATGGACATCTCACCTCTTCTAATCCCCTATTGTTATCTAAAACTACTTTTTGACATTAATAAAGAAAGTTTTCTTTATTTTTTTTCCTCAATTTTAGTATTAATTTCCTCCACACTTCTATTTTTCTATTTTCTTTATTGTTAGTTAATTTTTACATTTGTGTGTATGTATTTGTTACTTTTCGCTATGTATTATTGCAATTAAGAAAATTGAAAAATGAGATTTTGAAGGATTGTGACTACTAGTACATAATATTAGTTACATTGTATACAAACTATATACTAGGTATTTTATATATGTTTTGCATGGGTTTGGATAGGAAATAGAGGACATTTACTCATAATTAGGTGCACGATCATTTATAAAAGCATTGTATGTATTTACACATTTAGAGAAGTATAATATAATTTTTATCTATTCATACCTATGATTTAATGCCCGATAAAGGTTTCTAGTGGTTTATGCAAGTGCAGGTTGAGTGGAAACATGTATATAGATGAGTGAGGATGGAAAAAGGACCAAAATACACAAAGTCAATTCATTACCATAGTAGTGTTTGAACTACCATGGTAACATGGTATGGAAAAAATGAGAAAAGGGTGTAGCACAACACTACCACAATAGTGTATTGCACTACTGCAGTAGTGCGATTAACATGAAAAAAGGCATTATTTTTCAGTGAGTTTTAGTGCAACGATGCAACCGCGGTAATGTGATTAAGTGATGTTTTTAGGCTATTTTTAAGTCATGTTTTGGGGTTTCGAGGGTATGTATATAAATAGGAAATAGTATTAGGGTTTTCATGATTCGACTTTTGGTTTTATTATTGTTGACTGCTAGAAGTGAAGAAAGACTAGAAAACAGAGAAGTTAACAAAGAATAAGATCAAGACTCGAGTATGATCTTCTATTTGTTCAATTCTTTTATTTGTGATCTCTATGCTATGTCCAGCTAAGTACTTTTAATTTCGAAGATATAATTTTGATTGTACGAACTCTTGATTCTTTATTTTGATTAATATATTATGAGGTTTTGTTTTATGCTATGTGTGTTTAATGCTTTTTATTTACTGGTCACAAATAAATTGATCTCAAACTTTTAAATTAACTCGAGAGAGAGGTTTAATGGTTGGATAATCAAAGTATAGACCTAGAAATATTAATTGACTGAAAGGTTGTTGATTTTATAGTAAGTTGCACATGATTATAGTGTTTATTACATTAGTTTGTCAACTATATACCTCGAGAGGGGGTATTAGAGAACATAATTAATAGTTATTAAGGTACCTCAAGAGAGAGTTTTTATAATAAGTGTCATAACCTACAGATGCAGGGATTAGATTAATTGAAATAAGAATTAAGGGGAAATATATGATATTTTACTATCCTAAAAATTGGATTGATTTAGTTTATAAAACCAATACTCATTGTTTTTTATTTAATCTTAATTTAAAGCATTCAAACCTTGATTTTAAGCCTTAATAAAATTTATACTGGGATTTGAGATTATAAGCCATATACTATTCCCTAAAGATGATATCTAGTTATATATCGTATATTACTATTACGATCCTATACACTTGCAGTAATCTCAACAAGTTTTTGGCACCGTTTCCAGATATATTATCCCCAGGGATAAGAATTAATTGCCACAAAAACTTGTTGGGATCACTGTAAGTGTATAGAATCGCAATAGTAATAAACAGTAAGTAATCGAACATCGTCCACAAGGAATAGTACTTGGCTAATAATTTGAAATCCCAGTCTAATTTTAGTATAAATTTTATTAAGGCTTAAAATCAAGGTTTAAATGCTTTAAACTAACATTAAATAAAAACAACGAGTATTGGTTTTAAAAACTAAATTAATCCAATTTCTAAGATAGTAAAATATCAAGTATTCCTCCTTAGTTTATTTCAATTAATCTAATCTATATTTATGTAGGTTATGACACTTATCATTAAAAACATCTCTCGAGGCTCGTTAATACCTATTAGTTACATTCCTAGTACTATCTCTCAAGGCATACAGTTAACAAACAAATGCAATAAATACTATAATCACATGCAACCTCCTACAAAATCAACAACTTCTTGGTCAATTGATCTTTCTAGGTCTATACTTTGATTATCCAACCATTAAATCTCTCTCTCTCTCTCTCGTTAGTTTAATAGTTTGAGATCAATTTATTTGTGGCCAGTAAATAAAAAGCATTAATCACATGAAGCATAAATCAAAACCTTAGAATAGTTTAATCAAAATAAAGAATCAAGATTTTTTGCAATTAAAATTACATTGTAAAAATTAAAAGTATTTAGCCAGACATAGCGTAGAGATCACAAATCAAAGAATTAAACAAATAAAAGATCATACTCGAGTCTTGATCTTGTTCTTTGCTATCTTCTCTATTTTCTATTCTCTCTTCACTTTTGGCTGTCAACAATAATGAAACCAATAGTCGAATCAAGAAAACCCTAATACTATTTCCTATTTATATACATGCCTTCAAAACCCCAAAACACGACTTAAAAATAACCTAAAAACATCATTAATCACACTACTACGATAGCATCGCTGTACCAAAAAACCACACCTTTTGCCCTGTTAATCACACTACCGCAATAGTGTTGTGTTGCATCCTTTTCTTGTTTTTTCCTTTAATGTGTTACTGTAATAGTCTTTGAACTACTGCGGTAATGAATTGACTTTGTGTATTTTGGTCCTTTTTTCAATCCTTACTCATCTATGTACATGTTTCCACTCAACCTGAACTTGCATAAACCACTGAAAACCTTCTTCGGGCATGAAATCACAAGTATAAATGAATAAAAACCATGCCAAACTTCTCTAAACGTGTAAATAAGTGCAATGCTTCTATAAATGATCATACACCTAATTATCAGTAAATGTGCTCTATTTCCAATCTAAACCCTTGTGAAATATATATAAAATACCTTGTATATAGTTAATATGCAATACAACTAATAAATAACTCCAAACTTAAGCTATATTTCATCTCCGAACAATGGCTCTGTAACACCCCGAAATTTTGTGATCATGCCAAGTCGTGAATAGGCATAAAATAAATAAGTGATATTCGATATTAGCTTGAATTAGTTAGAAAAAAATAAAATGAAATAAAAATAAAATAAATAAATACATAGGATGAAATGTAGCATTAGAAAATTTTGTCGATTGGTAAAAATGGTAATTGAGAATTTATAATAAATGGATGGTTGAAACATATTTACACATAAAATAGAAGGAGTAAAATCAAAGGTATAGAGAAGGATAATGATATTATTAATGTATATAAACGTATAATAGGGATGAAATAAATTAAAGGGATTAATTTATATAAACTTATAAATTTATAATAAGGTTTTAACTAAATTAAAATGATTAGCTAGAAAAAAAAAACAAAAAAAAAAAACAAACAAACAAAAAACAACAAAATCTGGAAAATCAACAATACACCAGAAAATGGGTGTTTGGCGATGAAGAGAACGCTGGAACGGACCAAAATTCTCTGGTTTAGCGGCGAATTGTTTGTACAATCTGAATTAATAGCAGAATAAAGAGAAACCAAAAATTTTATTGCTGTAGTCGGACGAACTAAAGAAGAAGAAGCAGAGCGAAATGAAGAACAAAGCTGAAGAAGAAGACGACTGAAGAAAGCAGAAGAAGAAAGAAGAAGAAGATTGAAGGAAAGCAGCCGGATTACTGGACTTGGGCGAGCTGGAACGTGAGGATGCAAATTGAAAACCAGAATTCAACTTAAAATTCTGGATTTGAAACCAGAAAACAGGTAATAGAGGAGGCACACATGGCTGTTATGCTTCAAATTTCTGGGCTTTGATTTCTTCTTTTGTGGTTCGTGATTATTGAACGAAAAATTGAAATTCTTGCTCCAAAGATCGAAAGATGAAACTACTGCAAGAATTTCTTTCATTCTTGGGTTCGTCCGGTAGCGGGAAACAGAGGAGATGGGAACTCCAATTTTTGGGTCTAGACCTTGAGAATAGAGGACGAAATGAAATCTGGTGGATTGGAGTTTGAAGCTCTGAAATTGTATTTTGGGGATCACGGTTGGAACAACAAGGAAGGGTAACAAACTGAAGTTGTGATTTGAATTTGAAAATTTAGGGACGCTACAATGATAAAAAAAAAAAAAAAAAAGACCCAAATTGATATTGTTTGAGTAAATGAACCGTGGAAAAGAGCATTGAGGAAGCAAAATTGTTGGTGTTCAAATTTTGGGTGTTGGACGAACATCAGTTTGCTATTGCATTTTGGGCAGACAAAAATTGAAAGACGAAGAACAATGAGGAAGGAAAAGGAAAACAGAGGGTGAGGGAAATTGGTGCAATTGGTTGTTGCAACAGCTGCCGAACAAAAATTGGAATCTGCTGGTGGTGACGAACAGAGGGAAACAGAATAGAAGAAGAACAGGGGCGTTGTGTTGCAGGAGCCAAAGAAGAAGATTGAAACAGAGGCGGAGGATTGCTAATGATGCCCTGCTGCTGTTGCGTTCCTCGGTGTGGCGCGAAGAAGATAAAGGAAGTGGGGACGTGATTTTGTGGGCTGCTGCTGTTGAAATGAAGAAGACGAAGAAGGAGGAACACTGCAGCAGTGGGCGATTGGGTCGTGTTGCGAAATCTTTACATGTTGCTGTGGAAGATGAAGAACAACAATGTATGTTTTGTTGGTGAAGAATGATGAACAAACCAAGGGGCGAAATTGGATGTGATTTTGAGCACGTACATGGTTACTGCTATGTGTAGGGACAACGAAACAACCGTTGCTGCTGATTGAAGCTTGAACGTTTTGAAAGAGAAGATTTATCGTGGCGTAGCTCGCGCGATGAAGACAAAGAAAGGTATGAAAATAAATTTATTTTATCTTAAGAAAATCTTGTGATCTCAAAAGAAATATATATATGTATTATTCAATTAGAATTTTAATAAAACAATTAGGAAAATTAGTTTAGAATATTTCTTTAGTAATTTGAATTAAATAAATCTAGTCTTAGATTAAATATACATTATTGAACATGAGGATGAGGATAATTTGACGTAATAAAATTTAACTAATTAATCATCTCAATTAGAATTGGAGAAATGGTTCCTCAACATATCAATAATTTTATTTAATATTAGAAGTTTAGAATTCATTAATTCAAAGTAGTTGATAACATGAAAAAATAAACTTCTTGAATTAAAAATCTTTTATAAGAAAATATTAAAATCTTAGACTTCGGAACTAAACTTGGAACGTCTAGAAGTTTTATTTTGTTGGTAATTAAATTAATCATGACGTTAATAAATTATTTAAATTACAACGACTAAATTATTAGAACTCTGATTATATGATAAAAGCTTGCAAGTAAATTTTTAAAGTTGAAATTTCAAATTTAGAAAACTTAGAATATTCAAAAACTATTTTAAATTAGAATATATAAAATTTTAGAATTTTAGAATAACCCTAAATTAGTGAAAGTAATGTTTAGACTCCATAATTATCTTAGAAATTATTTAAGCTTAAGAGTAATTTTATTAAGTGTTAAATT
>JAJIYU010014666.1:0-13105 GCA_030144865.1 Tinospora cordifolia
AAAGTAGAATTAAATTTCTAATATATGTGAATGCAAAATGTGAATTTTAAACATGTGAAATACATGATATGACACATTAAAGAAAACTACAAAAATGTCAAACTAAGATAAAAATGAAATACCTCAATCTTACATTAGATTTTGCAAAATCAACTATACAAAATGCATGATATAATGTATAAAGTTTAATACAAAACCTAACAAAAGGATGAGAGAACGCATGTCATTACCCAAGAATTCCCAAGAGAAGGGTGAAGAAGGTTTCCTCTTAGCCCCAACAAAAGACTTAGCCTTCCATGAACTTGAAGGCTAATGAAAAACAAAAATAAAAGAAATGAAGAATGGAAAAATGAAAGGTGGGAAAAGCTCCAATGTAATCAAGGGAGAAAAAAAAAATGAGATGCTCCTCGAGTGTGAATTTGAGGGGTTTATATAGATATTCCAAGGAGATGATGGACCAATAGGAGATGGTCTAAAGGTGATGTGGATGAATTGTACAAGTAGCTCATGCTCTACTTACCCTTCTTGTGTAAGATGGTGAGAAATTCAAATGAAGGGTACTATATGACTATGTATAGTAACAAACATGAGGAAGGGTGACCAATGTAAGTGAAGGACAATGATGGTGTGTAAGAAAGACTTTCCCTAATGATGATTATGTAAAAAAAGAGAAATAAAATGGGCTAGGACTAAGCTGAAAGGGAAAATGTGTCACGTGGGTTCTTGGAAATACTACTTGACTAGTCACTATCAACACTGGTTCTCTCATAAATTTGAACTTATCCATTAGATTATTCTCCAGATCCACAATAAGGAAAAGGTGGATGATGAAGATGTCTTCATATGTCTTGAGATTCTTCCAATTCCATCTTGACCATTGATGCTTCTCGAGATTGCAAGATCTTCACTTTAATGATGGATGAATGAGATAGCGCCAAGTGTCATGAATCTAAGTGGGGTGATGCCTTAGCAAAAATTGATGATCTTGAGGCTCCTAAGCTCACATGCCCCAATGTCATTAATCTCTCATTATCTACATTCCTATAATTAAAATAATATCGCGTAATAAGTAATTAATTATAATTAATTTATATAATGCAAGTGACTTAATATTGATATATTAACCTCGTTGAAAATATATGAATTTATATAAAAAGAAGTTAAATATATTTTATAATTAATTACTATATTATAAGTCTTAAAATATGATAATGCTCAATTATAAGATAACAAATTTAGTGTCAAAATGAGCATCATCAACTCTCTTCTCCCATCGAATTCCTCTATGCACCCTCCACCTATTCCTTCTTGATATGTCCTTAGCTTCACCAATCATGTCAAAGCTCCTCTAAATAAAGCTTCATCTTTGCATCACGGTATATCTTTTTGTTTCCAACTGAGTCTGCCACCATCCTTAAGTTTTCATTTTCCTTTCCTTCCTCCTTATCTACGTCCTTTGGGCCTAGTCTATCCTCTTCTCGGTCCACGCTCCAACCTGCCTCGTTCACTTAATACTTGTCATTTGTGATGGGCTTACTCCTCTTAGGCCCACTTCTATTATTTTGTTCCACCATCAATACTTTATTCCTTCTATCCCACCTGGCATCTACCTTAGACTCTTCCACGTCTCCATCATCATTTTTGTCTTCATCTTGGTTTTAGAATTCAATGCCCATATCACCTAATCTTCTAAAATCACCCCATCATGTGTTTTCCTTCCTTCAACCTATCCCTCTTTTTAATGTTTTTTGTCCCTTCCTGCCCCTTTTCCTGTATGTCTCCTTTTGGGCTGCTCCTATTATTGTCACCCCTCCTGGTATGTACGTCATCTTGAGCCCTTGACATAGCCCTACCATCTATCTACTTCACCTTTGTATTCTTAGAAACTATCGCCGCATTCGCCTGCACCTCTTTCTTCCAATACACTATCGCCAGAAAACCACTCCTCTTCATCCCTTCCTTTTGCAGTCCGTAACCTAATGCTAGACGAAAAATTTGCATTTTGTAAATTTTATTCTAATATACCACTGAGATATCCACTAGTAAGAATCCGCCTTTGCATCCTTTTACCTTCAAATTTGCATATCAAAGAATGTCATTCTAGAGGTTTCTGGGTGCCTCTCCATCAAACCACTGCACACCCCCACAACTTTTAAGAAAAGTTCTAGCCCCCATATTTCCAATAGAATGCCATTGATCCTAATCTATTCCTCAAACATACCAATAGCTAATCCCATCCATTGGAATTGCTTGTCCCATGCCATTGCCTTTAGGTCCAACAACAATGATGTTCTGAGAATCAATTCTTTTTTTTGCATCATTCACACACCAAAAAAACTATTCTATCTTCCCCTAGCACTTGTAATGTCATCTCCCTCGTTATCAACCTAGTCATCATCTCCTTTATTCGCAACCACGCTAACATTGGAGATCCCCTCCAAATGATGACCACATATTCCCACCTCTTTTGTATTAACACCTTTTGTTCCACTATCACTTTGTTGTGCTTTCCATTCCTTTGATGGTCATGAGTCGCTCCTCCCATCTCTTTGCTCTAGTTTTTTTTGACTGAAATCTTATTCCTTTCTTATAATCCTCCTTCCTTGTCGGCCTCAATACATTTTTCAGGCCTTTTCCTAAACTATAATATGATTCTTGTCAGCATCAATCTTGATGACCCTCAAAAATGGGCCAAAGTAGTTGACCCAATCCCTGATGAGTAGAACCCCATTCCCATCTCTTGTTGACCATCGTTTGGTTTCCCATCTATTTTTAGCCATTTTCAAAGTATAAATGTTTGATAGCCATGATGTAACATCAATACCAAAGGTCACCATGAAAGTTTTGTCTCTTGAACGCTCCTCAATCATCACCTTCCTATTCCTTTCAGTGTATGTTACGTCAAATCCTAGAAACGCACCCGAAAAGTATCACTATTCCTTGAAACCAAAAAAGAAAGATTTCTTTTTTTTTAATGATATAACAACCCAATATGGATTATAAAAATCTTCAAACAAGACATCAACCCTAAATGGGTTGGGTTCGGTTTGGATTGGAATTTGGCTTCAATTAAGGAATAGGCCTATATATTTCTTTCTAGTAAGGGATCGACTCAATTACCACCCAAGACTTTCTATCATTTTTTGTTTGGTAACTCTAATTTGCTCATTTGTTGTACAAGAGCTAAATATTGAGCATACACCCTTCCAATCTTGAATCCAATTTGAAATAGAAAGGCCTGCAACGATGTTTGCTGCGAAAACCCTAGAGCTAGCCTTCAGCTTAATGATCTCCCACAGTATATGCAACTGTTGTCTTTTGTCTTGAAATAGAATACTATTTCTTTGTAGCCAAACATGCAAAATAATTGCAAAAATGGTCATTTTCTTTACCTCCAATGCTGTGTTGCTGCAATTCCCCTATTTTGTGGCATAAAACAATCTTCAATACACATCGGACAAGTAACTTTACCTGCCGAGAACACCCACCATTCGGCGCATATTCCCTTTGCCCGTCTGCAATGAAGGAACAGGTGTTTTGCAGTCTCAGCTGCCTCCATACACGTTATGCAGAATTGTAAAGACAAACATAAGTTGCAGAACTTCTTTGCAGTATGTCCAGCGTGTTAATTTTCAGATGAGCCAATAGCCAACCAAAAACCTTAACCTTCAAGGGGATGTGCAGCTTCCACACATAAGCTAATAAGTGGATTTTTTGAAGCAGGGAGATGTACCTTGCTAATAAAGTGCAAACCAATGACTTGCAAGAGAATAAGCCATTTGCTTCTAGCATCCATCCGTATTACGAAATGGAGAGCTCCTCTTGTTCCCTTTCAGATAGAGGTTTCAAGACCTCTATCTGTATAATAATGGAAAAACTGATGCTATAGGCTTTGTTCCAATCCACTATTCTCTCAAAACATAAAAGTTTCTCCATTTCCTACAATAGGTTGAATGTTGAGCCAACCACTTCACCCAAGTAAGCTATGAATTTCCACGGCCCTCTATATACAAAAACACTTTAAACCATGGTAGTTGCCTTCACTACGAGCCCAGGATGGAACTCCATATCTGTTGTCTAACACCTTTACCCACATAGCATCCTTGCAATGAAGGTACCTCCATCTCCACTTTCCACATAAGACCTTAATTCTTATTTCCAGGTTGTGAATCCCCAACCCACCCTTTCCAATGGCAACTAAGCAATCTTTTGCATTGCTACCCAAACAAAAAAAAAAATTCTTCATCATCCTCTCAATTGTTCAGGCTCATTGCCTTCGGAATTCAAAACAGCAAAAAGAAGTAGGTTGGTATTGCTTCCATCACTACTTTAATCAATGCAAGGCATCCCCCCTTTGATTGAAACATATACTTCTACCTTTCAAGCCTTCGAGAAACCGTATCTCCATCTGAACTCTAGAACATCTTTGAACCAAGATTTCCTTTAAAGGGCATTCCAAGGTATTTCAGTGGCCAAGATCCCACTGTGCATCCAATCTTTTTTTGAGAGACAGAGAATCAACCCTTCGTCCAAATTAATGCCCATAAATTGGCACTTCCAAGCATTAATCTTCGGGCCCAAGAGGTCGCCAAAGCATCTTTAAATTTGAAAAGCATCAACCAAATTTTCCTCTTCCCCTTCCAAGAAAAAGAGTGTCATCCATGTACTGCAACAATCAAACATCCACCCAGTGTTGTCAAGGTGCTGCCTAGGCACCGCCTAGGCGTCCAGGCCCCCTCAACACCTAGGCCACCGCCTAGGCGTTGGGGGCTTCTCTATAAATTTTAAAAGAATAGGAAGGCTTTTAATTAATTTTTTTTTTTAATTTTAACCTAATTCTTTTTTTTTTTGAAACTGGAAACTATTTATTAAATTATAATAACTAGTACAAAATGCCTCCAAACTAATTACATGGTAATGGATTGAAGAACCGTTCCCCCTTTACATATCCAGTCCCCAAAAGTGTATCTCTTCCCAAGTTTAGTACAAGATATCCATGTTGCAAACAAAACATAAGATCTTTCCTATATCGTGCGTTCCAATTTTAACCTAAATCTAATAACTTCGTGCTCAAACCTCTCCAAGTCAAACTATTCAAACCAACTCCAACGATCATCTCCGACACTTTGACGATCATCTCCGACACTCTAGCGAGCAACTCCAACGTCTTCTTTGATGAGCGACTCCGGCGAGTCTCTCCATTTCACTATGCATCTCTCTCCCTTTCTCTCGGCTCTCTCCCTCTCCCTCTCTCTTTTTGCGTCCCTCCCTCTTTCTTTGTTCCCTTCCTCTCTATCTTTCTGTGTTTCTCCTCTCTCTCTGCCTACGTCTCTCTTCTCACTCTCTGCCTGCATCTCTCTTCTCTCTCTACTTATTTCTCTCTTCTGTCTCTTTTTCTGCATCTCGTATTCTCTCTCTCTCTACGTCTCTCCGAGAGAGAGAGAGAGAGAGAGCAGTTAGCTCTTCTTTTTGGAATGTTATGAATATAAAGTATATGAACTTACGATGATCATGAGTTTATCATAATGTATCATCTAATATGTCATTATTTATAATTTTATAATTTATATATCATTAATTAATTAAATATAAATTATAAATAAATAAAATTATAAAAAAGTATTAAACAATTCTTCAGGGAAATGTATGTATATATATGTATATATTGAGTAAGGTTCCAATAAATAAATAAATAATTCTTCAGGGACCTTTAAATAATTATTTTAACGACCGCCTAGGCCCTTACCTAGGCCCCGCCTAGTCCTCGCCTAGGCCCCACCTCGCCTTATGGAGGCTTATTGGCTAAAATCGCATTACCGCCTTGACAACACTGATCCACCTTATTCCTCCCCTCCTCAAAACCTTCAAGTAGATCGTGATGCCTTGCTCTTGTTGTCAATCTAGCTAGCCCATCCCCGATCAGTGTGAATATAAATGGACATAATGGATCTCCTTGTCTCGACTCGCTGCCCCATTTGTCATCACTAAGTATGTGACTCAGTTAATACAACTCATTATCCATTGGATCCCTTTCTACCCAACGAGTTTTTCTTCATCACAACATTCAAGAAGCCTCAATCAACAGTGTCATAAGTCTCCGCGAAGTCCACCTTAAAAATAATGTCGGCCTTTCCTTTTAAACTAGACTCTTTTATAGCTTCATTAGCAATGAGGATGGCATCTAGAATCTATCCCCCCTATATTAAACACAAGTTGGGCCTCTTCTACTACTTTATGAAGAATTCCCTCAATCTCGTGGCTAGAAAGCCTAGAATTTTTTAGATGATTTCGGATAAGCTGGTTACAAGACTTATTGGTCTGAATAACTTCAAGCTTCTAGCATCCCCCTTCTTTGGGATGAGGCATATGAATGTTTCATTTACCATATTGTTGTCAGCGGCAATATGGAAGAACTTGTGCACCACCTTCATCGCATCCACGTGGATTATCCCTCACAGTTGAACATGACCTTAGGCTTTGGCACCACCTTGATGAGTAAATCCATCTAGCCTTAGAGCTTTGGCAAGATCACAGCTAAACACCACCTCTCTAACCTCTTCTTCTCAAAAGGGGCATTCTAGGTGCTCTCTATGCTTGTTAGAGAGTCCCCCCTACTCTAGCCCTTTAATATTCCAAATGTACTCTTCTTCTACTGTGTAGAAGCTCTTGAAATAGTCTACTATAGCTTTTGTCAACATCTTTGCTCCCTCTATGCAAGACTCGTTATCCTCTTCAATTGAGGAAATGCAATTGTTGCCTTTCCTTCCACATAGTATCTTACAAAAAAGGATGGATTTGCATCCCCTTCCTTGAGCCATTTTATCTCAGCTTTCTACATTAACATCCAACCTTCTCTCATGCAAATTTCTTCCAACTCCACTTTGTACAATTTCCTGAAAGTATTAAGTTCGTCTGTCCACTCCATGTTTTCTTCTTTAGTATCTAAAGTCTCAATGATGCTTTCAATCTCTCTCCTCTTGATGTTAGTTTGCTCGAAAGTGTTCTTGTTCCATTCCTTGATTCTCTCCTTCATCTCCTCTAGCTTAGTCATGAACTTGTGACCCTCCTGTCCATATCCCATTCCACTCCTCCACCAAGCATGCACCAAGATATTTTGAATGTAAGCATGCTACATGTAAGAAAATTTATTGCATTGAATTGAAAAGCCATAAAATTATATTTACATGACAATGTGTTTTAAACTAGCAAGAGCGAGTTTGAAACATATTATCAATTTAATAGACCGCGTCTTGGAGAATAACGCTTCCTAGTGATAATCTATGTGAAATTGAGCTATGGGAAGTTTCAAAACTTTCTTTATGTGATAATCCTACAAATAATTGTGAAGAATCCAGCAATTGGAGCTTCAGTCAAATCTTGTTAAGGTTTTAGAAAGGAGCGAGACTGGCCCTATTACTTCGAAGGATGCAAATGAATATGTTTTATAAAATCTTGCGCATATGATATAATTTCATGACCAATATTTTAAGTGCACATATGTATTGTTTAACATTGCATTGTGGTGTTTTTTTTTTTTTTTTTGGAAAGGAAACATATAATATATTAATAAAGATGGACGAGATGTCCATTGCTGAGGCAATTACAAACGAGAACAAATAATGGAAGCTCACTTAAGCAACTAATCCCCAAAAGAGTAACCTAGCCCTAATTAAGAAAAAGATACCCATACTGGAAACAAATACTGCAACTTATCCATAATTCTATCAACCTTAATACAACTATTCTGAAAAATACAACGATTTCAGGCCTCCTATATAGCTGCCCATATAGCAAAAAGCACCAAAAACCAGTATGTTGTAAAGGAACCCTATGTATTCGACATCCAAGAGAGAGTAACCACACTGCTAGTAGGCCTATCCGGGGGCCAAGACATGGCTAGAAGATGATGTTATCATGCTGACCACAATGTCTTCAAGGCCTTGCAGTCCTAGAAAATGTGTCAGACGTCATCCACGGCAGCTCTACACAAACAACACAAAGAAGGAGATAGATAACAGTTGGGAAATTTCTTCTGCAACTGAGAAGTGCAGTTTAATCTTCCCATCATTATTAACCAAGCTAAGACTTTGTTTTTAAGGGGCATTTTGGCTCTCCAAATAGGATCCAAACTTCCACCTCTCTATGTTACATTCCCAATAGAAAAAACTGTGTAACGAGACCCTGCCAAGAAGTTGCCTGATTCTCCTCTGTCCATCTTAGGGAATCTACCTAATGACTGAACTGCACCGTCTCTAGCCGTGGAGTAGAATTGCAAAATCCTGAATTTCTTCTTTTTAAGAGCTCTCCGAAAGTCTAGATCCCAAGCAATAGCCCTCATATCACCACCAAAGTTTCCCTTCGTACTTGAAACAGAGTGACGTCAGGTCATTGGACAACCCTGAAGAGCCGAGGAAACTCCTCTTTCAGGGGGGTCGGGGTGCTCCACGCATCTTCCCAGAATCTAATCCTCTTCCCATCTCCTATTTTCCACTTGATGTGGGTAAGAAATTTAGGGTAGATGGAGTGAATGAATTTCCAAGGGGACCTGCGCGTTGCTCTAGCTTGGATGTCTATGCTAGCTACTATTTTTTCCCCACAGAAGCCCCTCAGCCTTGGGGAACTGCCATAGCCATTTAGCAGCCAGTGTAGTGTTTCGGGGTTTTAGTTGAACTACCCCGAGACCCTCTTTGTTCTTTGGTTGACTGACATGCTGCCAATTCACTAGCATTTGGGCCTTGTCTGAATCCCCTGTCTTCTAGAAAAAGCGTCGGATGCTTCTCTCCAACTACTTCTAAATCGCCACCGACATTTGAATAATCAACATATAATAAGTGAGGAGAGCCTCCAGCACCGCTTTAATGAGAAGAAGTCTGCCTCTTCTAGATAGATAATTGCCCCTCTATTCTCCGCATGACGATTTTTTTTTTTTTTTGAAAAGAAACTATAAACTTATATTAATATAGAGGCATCATCCAGACGAGACGTCTGTCTGATGCTATTACAAACAAAATACACAAAGACCAATTATTGTTCGTCCATAAGATTTCCCCCATTACAATACCAATCCCCAAAACTACATCCCTTTCCCAATTTTGACACCGATATCCAAGTTGAGAATAGGATGTTAGACCTTTGCCAAATTAACCAATCCGATTTACATTTATTTAAGAAGATTCTTGTATTGCGTTCTTCCCATATACTATAGAAAACAGCCACCAAAATGGTTCTCCAGTATGGTTGAAGTCTGGCTCTCACAACCTCTTCCGGGGTTTGAAAAAGATCTCCACCATTTGGAGAAATAATGTTGTTGTTCTTCTGCTGCCACCATCGCCAAACTTTCTGGACCATCATGCACTCTCCAAAAAGATGCTAGATCGTTTCTGCATCATTCCTGCACATAACACATATATCTGAATTAAGATAATGATTGGGAAAGCATTTTTGAATGTTATCCGTTATGCTGATCTTTCCCGGAGCGATAAACCAAGCCACGATTCGAGCTTTAGTTGGGCATTTGACTTCCCATATTGATCTACAATGTGATTTGTCTGGGTTTCTCCTTCCTCTTCCAATCTGCTCATGAATGACCTGACTGTAAATGTGTTGTTCTTTTCCCCTTGCCAAACCGGCTGGTCTTCTTCATTTGAGTCATTCATCTGAAAGTTGCTGAGGGTATTCAGCAGTTCTCCCAGTTGTTCCATATGGCTATCCTCTAGGCTGCTGCGCAAATGAAGATTCCAGCCCCAATGGACTCTTTCCCCTTCCATTGTACGACTCCTAAAGTCTGCCACTGTCGCGTTTTGTTTAGAGCATTTCCTGAAAACCTGAGGGAACCTGTCTTTTAATTTGCCTTGGAGGCACCAGTGGTCCTCCCAAAAATCCACTCTATCTCCTTTGCCAATTCTCCATACAATGAAAGGCCTTATCTGACTATACATATTATAGATTCCTTTCCAAGGGGCTTTGTGACTGCTTTTCTTCTGGATTCCAGCCTCTTTACCGTGGTTCCTTGTCCCATGAATACTTTTTATAAGTTTGGCCCATCTAGCCTCTGTCTGTTTGAACATTCGCCAGATCCATTTTCCTCTTAGAGCATTGTTTCTCTTTAACAGTCCCCCAATGCCGAAACCTCCTTTGTCAACAGCCCTGCAAACTTGGTCCCATCTTACTGGGTTGTGACCTCGGATCTCTTTTGTATGGTGCCAGAGAAAGTTCCTGATATGTCTTTCGACTGTTGCTGCCACCGTCCTCGGCATCTTGAAAACAGACATGAAATACGTTGTCACAACTTCCAACACTGATCTAATTAGAGTTAATCTTCCTCCTCTTAAAAGGAGACTCTTCTTCCATCCTACTATTCTCCCCTTTATGGTCTGAACCATTGGATCCCAAAAACCGATTATGTTTGGATTTTCCCCAAGAGGTACCCCAAGGTACTGTATAGGCCATTTCCCATTAGAAATTTTGAGAGCCGCAGCCATATTCTTTACTGTCTCTTCCTCCATATTTATGCCTAATATCTTGCTCGTCTTCCTATTTAGTTCTAGTCCTGAAATAAAGTAGAAAGCATTAAGAATGTTCATCACTGTGTGAATTTCTTGTTCTTTATTCTTCATGAATATCAGACAGTCGTCTGTGAACAAAATGTGATTAAGACTGATTTTCTCCTTTCCTATCTGCATGCCATCTATTCTTCCTTCCTGGACAGCTTTCTCCATGATCCTTGAGAATGCGTCTGCCATGATAGTATGTAAGAATGGTGACAGGGGATCTCCTTGGCGTAACCCACGTTGACCATCGAATTTCCCTGTTGGTCGACCGTTGATGAAAATGGAGTAGTTGACTGTTTGCATACAAGCTTTAATCCAGTTCCTCCATCTGTCTCCAAAGCCTTTCTGCTGCATAACAAAATCCAAGAATCTCCATCGAACAGAGTCATAGGCTTTGGCGAAGTCAACTTTCATCACCAGCCCTTCCTTCCCATTTACTCTGCAGTCTTCAACAGCCCCATTTGCGATTAGAATAGTATCTACTATCTGCCTATCTTTTACAAAAGCCATTTGGCTCTCGCTAATCGTTTTAGGCAGGACTGTTCTCAATCTATTACTTAGTGCCTTTGCTACAATTTTGTAGATACTTGTTGTGAGGCTAATAGGCCTGAAGTCCTCCACTTTATTGGCATTCGCCTTCTTCGGGATCATGCAGATATACGTTTCATTCACCTTCCTATTGATAACAACATCCTGGTGAAATTCCTTTAGAACTGCAAGGACATCCTCTTTAACAACCTCCCACGCTTGTTGAAAAAAAGCCATAGTGTATCCGTCCGGACCTGGTGCCTTGTTCCCATCACAACTGAAAACTGCCTACCTTATTTCGGCTCTTCAAATTCTCGTTCCAGCCACCTACTATCACTTTCTGTTATATTACTCCATTCCACACCTTGAATTCCTTTGTTTGGAACAGATTTTTCTGTGAAGATCTCCTTGAAGTAATTAATAATAATCTATTGAATGTCTTCTTCCCCCTCCCACACCTTCCCATTTTTGTCCTCAATCTTTGTTATCATATTCTTTGCTCTTCGCATAGACATGATTCTGTGGAAATACTTTGTATTTGCATCCCCTTCTTTTGCCCATCTCACCTTAGCCCTTTGACCTTCTCTCCTCTCTTGTCTCATTTCGAGGAGCTGGATCTCCTCTATTATATGTTTTCGTTCCATTGTCAGGTTTGGTTCGTCTTCGTTTTCCAGCTTCATGTCCATTTTCTTGAGGGTCTTCTTTAGATCATTTACTTTGGCTTTCTCCTCCTCAATTTGTCCTTTACTCCATTGTCTTAATTTATCTTTCAGATTTTGCAGCTTTACCATTATTTTATAACCAGCCCATCCGCTCGGATTATCCTCTTTCCATTCCTTTTCTAGGCACTCCTTAAATTTGGGTTGATTTAGCCAAGTATTTTCGAACCTAAAAGGACCTGGACCCCATTTAGCGGCTTCTGTGTTCAGCAATAACGGCCAATGATTAGATGTGATCCTCTGTTAGCCCCACACTCTCTGGTTCTTGAACTTCTCTTGCCATTCATCGTTACATAGGAATCTATCTAATTTGGACATAACTGGTCTGTCCCTTCCATCACTCCAGGTGTATCGAAGATTATTTATCTGAGGTTCTTACAGAACCATCTCCTCTATCCACTCATCAAACATTTGCATTGTAGATGTGGTACGTCTGCAATACTTCTTCTCCTTTATTTGTCTTACCATATTAAAGTCTCCTCCTATGCACCAAGGTCCTTGATGTTGGTCGATATTGCTGCTAATTCGATCAGACACTCCTCACGGCCTTTCCTGTTACACGGTCCATACACCGTTGTGAACCACCCCATTGAGGTCTCGCCGACTTTGATCCTCACCGTTAGAGAGAATGTCCCTTCCCATTTCTCCTGAACCATGATACTTCAGCTATCCCACATGAGAATGATCCCTCCCGCTGAACCTACCACCGGAATGTAATCATAGTCCACATACCTTTGATGCTGTAGACTTCTGACCAGCTCCTTTCCGACCACTTCCTTTTTAGATTCTTGAATTGCTATAATATTTGTCTTCGCTTCTACAACGGTTTTCCTGATGATGCATCTTTTTGTAGAAGACCGACAGCCTCTGATGTTCCAGGATAATATCTTCATCTCACCTCTAACCCCCCAGATCCTGGCTTTACTCCAGATTTATCAGCTGCACTTTTATCGCCGATAAGAAGTCTTGCACTCTCTCTATTTCGAGCTCCTATGAGCTTCTCTGCACTTCATCGTGGGCCCTGTTCCATATCATTTTCTCCTCCCCTTCCATCGGCCTCTGTTGCTGCTATTGTGAGTTCAGTCTTCGGTTGCTTCTTTGTGAAAATGGTTGACTGGCCTCGGACGACAAATCTTCTGTCTCCCTATTAGATGGATACATAGGAAATAATTTACGTAGAATACGTACCTTACTGCGTTTCCGGTTGATCGGCACCCCAGGGTCGTTCATCCTCCTACTGATTCTCCGTTCTTCTTCTTGTTCCGATGTCTGTGTCTCCGTCACCTTCTCCGTGTCCGTGTGTCCCCA
>JAJIYU010014667.1:0-13105 GCA_030144865.1 Tinospora cordifolia
GTATATGCATCATCTATATTGGAATAATGTATGTGATGTAATCAAGATGATCCACTAAGCTTTTTTGAGCTCACCCTTTCTTTTCACCTTTCATGTACTTATTAATTAAAGTTGACTTGGAGATCCCATCTGTTGGAGATTGTGTGGGTAGTCTCATTGACGAAGTTACCGGGTGATTTTTATTTAGGTTTGACCAATAGGCCTTAGGTTTCATCTTGTGGTCTAGTACTTTATAAGTTGGTTTCACTATATTAACCAATGTGCCCAACGCAATCATATTTTTGACATTTGAAACCTTTACAATTCATTTTATTAGCTTTATTTTGATTTTGATGTGACCATATTTTATGTACCCCGTCATGTTGGTTTCATTATGATGTCATACGGGGATCTTGTTCAATGCTTTGATTCCTTAACTTATAATGGAAACCTTTATCAAAACCCATAATAAATGTTATGGACTCATATTGGCCTGCTGACTCATTATACATGATGAAATGCTATATTTAGGGAATGAGGTCTAGGAATCATGTTACAGTGGTTGTATTGAAGTAGCATCTCGTCTTTTGATTGACCTTATCATTGAGAATTAAAGATATAATTGAAAATAAACATTGGCAACTGATAACATTTTGATAATTTGACTTTGATACTTGGGTGATCGAAGGGCGAGGTGTTACAAGTTTTCCTTACTGGTCAAGGTTTGCTAGTAGCAACACGTGCACTGCAACCTCTTAAATTTGGCTACTTGGTTTTCATAGCTTAAGTCACTATTTTCTATCTTTCTTATGGTATTTTGGATGTGGTATTGGGAAATTAATTAACATATAAGGGTCATGGTCTAGTCCATTTATTATTAGCATAAAAAATGAGCCCAAAAATGGGTTGGTCATTAAGTCTTAATTATTTGGATATGAGTATATAACTACACAAATTTGGGAGTTTGGTTTTGGGTCTATTGGTTATAGATCTATCCCATTCTTGAGATATTGTGATTATAGCAAAATTCACAATGAAACAGGGTTTTGGTCTCATTTTATTGACGTTTGTGGCTTGCATAGAATGTCCCAAAAAGTGGTTGAACCTCATTGCTTTTGTCATTAACGTGGTGTTCATGGCTGGGTTTATTTTGGCTTATGAAGGATAAGAGTGAATGGTTAGAAAATACTTACAATGAAGTCTTGGTTTGCTAGTTGTCAAGCTTCTTAAGCCATACTAACACCCTTTCTCATGCTCACTCTTTTTTCTGAATTTCTCGCACCTTAGAGAATGGAACCTTCCTAACTCTTTGCCTTTTCTCTAGAGTAAGGGATGGTAGGTAAATGGATAGGGTTATAGGTTGCAAAAGAGTTTTTGGGTGCACTACAAGAAATTGATGATACAACAACGTCAATTCTACAACGTGCATCAACGACCGTTTTAATAGAAGGCATACAACAAAGTTCATAAAATGTCTGTTGTAAAATCATTTATGTAAAATGTGTATGACAACGTTCACCATGGGAACGTTGTTAAAAAGGCCATTACAACAAGCATACGAACGTTGTTCTATGTTGTTACAACAATTGTAGTTGCTCATTGTCGAGTGACACGTTCTACAACATTCGTTAATCGACTGTTGTTAAAAGAACATAAGTTATTACAACATACATTTGTGAATGTTGTCTATAGTTATCTATAACAACGTTTATTTGATCGTTGTAAACGTATTACGTTATATATATACATACGTTACTAATATGTTATACCTATATAATGGTATAACCCGTGAATGGTGGTATAATGTAGGCATAACAATCGAATAATGTGCGTATAAAGATATAGGGATAACGATAGAATAATGCGTGAATAATGGTATAACCCGTAAATAGTGATATAATGTAGGTATAATGCTAGAATAAGGCACGTATAAAAATGTAGGGATATCGATTAAATATTGCATGAATAATATACATGGTATATATAACACGTGAAATGTTGTAATGTAGGAATAAATATTGAATAATACATGTATAAAAATGTAGGAATATCGATCAAATATTGCGTGAATAATATATATGGTATATATAACATGCGAAATATTGTATAATGTAAGAATAAATATTGAATAATACACGTATAAAAATCTAGCGATTACAATCGAATAATTAATTCGTGAATAGTGGTATAATGTAGGTATAACGCTAGAATAATGCATGTATAAAAATGTTGGGATATTGATTGAATATTGCGTGAATAATATATATGGTATATATAACATGTGAAATGAGGTATAATGTTATAATAAATATTGAATAATACACGTATAAAAATCTAGCGATAACAATCGAATAATTAATTCGTGAATGATGGTATATATATATATATATAACCAGTAAATGTAAGGATAAATATCGAATAATGCGTATATAAAAAATCTAGCAATAACATTTGAATAATGCGTGAATAATGGTATAAATAACTAGTGAAATGTTGTATAATGTACGGATAAAGATCGAATAATGCCCGTATAAAAATTTAGCGACAACGATCGAATAATGCGTGAATAATGGTATATATAACCTGCAAAATGTAGTATAATGCAGGGATAAAAATCGAATAATGCATGTATGATGATATATATATATATAGCCCGTAAAATGCAGTATAATATATGGATAAAGATTGAATAAAATCAGTATAATAACCCATGAATAATAACCCGTGAAATGTGGTATTAGACGTGAATAATGGTATGAATAGTTGAGATTGTTATAAATAAACCATAATCGTGTTCAAATTGTACATATCTGAAATATCAAAAATGGTATTACACATTGTCCATGAAAAACTGTGATGCAAGATATGACAGCCTAGCTTCTTCCATTCTTCACTTCTTTAAGACCCACTATGATTGGATCCTATTGTCAACACTGAATTGACCTGATCTTTCATCGTCACTCTTGGTGCCTTTATTCTGCTTCATTCTACCATGTAAGTACAGATTACGAGCTACCCTTTTTTTGTAGCTCACCACATTAAAATCATGTGAAATTTCCTTTCCGGTGGCAAAACATTCAGCAAAACAAACATGAACATTCCACAATCACACTCATCTTGCTCTGGTAGATTATCAACCACTCGCACCTTGAATGACTCTTTCTCAAGTCTATCCTTGTGGTCAACTTTCGATTCTTAAAATCCAATCATCTCGAGATAAAAAGGAAGAATGGTGGAATAAGCTTGAACTGCCTCCATTGACGCAACATCAACAGTAGAAGTACGCAGGGAATTGTAAATATATATGCAACCACGTGAATGCTGATGCAACTTAGTATCCAGTGAAACGTAGCCACAACATTAATAGAGAAAATGACGTAGTCAACATCAAACCACGAAGTGTTGCAGTACATGTAATGCCCTAGCATATACTCCATAATTACCATCTCATCCCCTAACACAGATGCATCCTTCTCTTTTTCGAATCTACCATAAACAGATTGCAACTTTTGATTGAAAAAGTTGTTTGTCGTTGTACACTTCATCTTAATAGATTCATCATGCTTGCTTTTCTTGCGCAAGTAATAAAACATCATATCTACATGCTACCAATACAAAATTTCTAAATTACAATAAAAGATTGGGTCATGAATAAAAATTGTATAAACATGAAGCATTCAAAACATAATAAGTATGTTGTTTGTATAACATCTCATTATACTGAAATAATAAATATAATATAGTTTAAGAACACGTTACATAGATGATATTGGTATCATATCAGTATAATATGTATACAAAACAATATAACGTAGTTTAAGGACATGGAATATATAGGTGAAATTGGTATCATATTAGTATGATATGTGTATACAGACATTGCAAAGTGTCCAAAACCCTATAATTTGGTTTCATGTTGGTATATTATCAGTATAATATCTGTAAACAATAATATCAAGTGCAAAAAATTAAACTTATAGAGGAGGAGATAGGCTGGCCTGGGGTGATCAATGTATAAAACCATTCCTTATCAGTGATATCAGCGATTGAAAAATCAAAAGCTAGATTTAGATTGTTCTCACGATCATGGTATACTTTATTTGACCTAAATAATGTGACAGATGTTAATATTAATGTATTATAAATAACAACAATATTTGGAATGCAAACTTGATCTCTAGGAAAACTTATTTCGAGCACTTTAGCTGACCCTTTTGAATCCACTCATCAAACTCAGCTACAACACTACTGTCTATATCTTCAAGTAGACAAATGTTTAAGGGTGATAGTTATCCCTTCACAATCTCTTTTCCTTTATGTTTATCTCCAGCAGGACGCCTCCCCCTTTTATTAACTGTAGGAGGTGGAAGAAGTAGAGTGTGATCTTCATTAGAGACAGCTGAAGTTGCAACATTGACGACCGACTCAACAATTTCATCAATCGTGGTTTCTCATCACATTCAACAGGTGCATGATCTTTCAATTCATCTTTGTCAGCAACCTAGTTCAGTGAAATTAAACGAGAAATGTCTTAAAAGCAGATAAATTAAGGACAGTTAGATTCATAAAAACTACAAAAACATAATCTTGAATTAATAAAAGAATCGTATTCATGATCTTACCAGGGTTGATGATTTTTTCTTCTTTCTTTCACTTTCAGTTATTGTTGAGTCGACCTTTAACGTGAAAATGTACAATATTAATGGATAATGAAAATAAATGTAAATGACAAATCATAATCCAAATAAAGTGTTCAAAATTACCTTCCTCTTTTTGTTGGTATCACTAGCAATCTCTTGCAATGCCGTCAAAATCTGGCTTGCAGCTTCAACATCTGTACATTTTTTCTACTAGCAGATTCTTCTTTATAGTCTTCTGCTTTACTTACATCATATTCCTACATGAAAAATGAAAAATTTAGTGAGCCAAATGAATGTATGGAGTTGCTATAACATTAATATACACAAGCAAACAGTAGATAACAACAAGCACACAGTATATAATATATTATACGCATGGTATAATAGGTATATAAATGGTACACTACTATCATATCATTACTATACTGCAATGAAAGTCTAAAAGAATTCATTGGTTTTGAAGCTTGGAACATTTACCTTCTGCAATAGGGATTTTAGATAATTAATTTCTTCAAAAATCTTATCAAAACCCTCTTTCAACATTATTTTGATCTCGTTACAACAATTGCACTGCCTTCCAGGTATTCTCATGGTTGCGGCAGACTTATTTACAGGAATATTACCGCCAATAGGTTTATTTACAGGAGACGACAAAAGAAATATTGGGGGATCAACAAAAACATCGTAATCTGGAAATTGATGTTCGCCCCCATTTTGTTCTGCAATCAAGCCATCCATACATGGTTGCAGTAGCTCATTGGGGCTTGCTACAAAACTTTTGAACTGAAAATAGACAAATATGAGATCATAAGAAATTTGACAACAAAGAATAGTTCAATTATAATATAAATGTTGTGTATAATATATGATCAAAATCATGAAAATTACCTTATTAACAGTAAATTGTTCAACACCTTTTCCATGCTCTTGAAACTGGGCGTGCCAATGCAAGTCCACTTTAGTATATGAGGAAATCCATTGATACATCGATTGGCAAACGAACCATCAGTATCAACAAAACCCTCATAAAACCAAACTTGTAATGCGCTTGGGAACCCAAGAAGCCTGGACATGATCAAGTATTTGCCCCTCCCAGCTTCTAGTCGAATTGCATTCGCTGAAAAATTACCCTTCATGGATTCTATTGTTGTATCAAAAAGAGCCCTGCCCCAGGGATAATCCATATATTCACCAGTTTGTACAAGTTCAAAATCAACTTCATTTACCAACTTTTCCATTTTATTAGGAAACAAAAAACAATTAATGAAGAACAAAACTACAATCTTCACGACATCATCATCATTCTTCTATACCCTATTTGTAAATGCGTCAACTATACACTTCTTGTTTATACGAGCCACTCCCTAAAGTATTTGTCCTTCAAAATTTTACCCTCAAAACTAGTTGTAATGTTTCTGGTTTTTCCAATGCATTTCAAACCCGTTATCATTACAAATTCAACTATGAAGAATTTTGCAATAATTTTAATAAAATTGAAGACCAGAATAGACTCGTCTTCTTGAACAACTTCTCTCAACAATATGTTATGAACAATCTAAGGTTGCCAAAGCAACTGCTTCATATCAAGAAAGTGGCCAAAACAAGTCTCCCGAAACTTGACCAGCTGGTAATCTGTCAGAGTGGAAATTAACATGTTACGTGCGTTCAAGTTAGTTAGGCACCCAACCTTGGCTGAGTATCTATCTTCAGATTTAACAATATATTGATATTCCTGCAGGTATATAATACTAGAATAACATGTTAAAAAGTGTATAATAACAAAATAAAAAGGTGTATAATATCAGAATAATCATTTCAATGAATATAACATCATTATACATCTTTATATCAGAATAAACATTATAATAGTATAACATCTTTATATTCTATTATCGTAGTTCAAAGAAAGTTGAACAGACTACACAACTATTTACTATCACATTTAGACAAATACGAATACAAGATTCGGAAGAGTGACATTTACCTAGTTTTTAGCATTTACGTTCGTCTTGTTAGTAGAGGATGAACAGTCGTTCTTTAGTGTAACAGTGGAAATTGCAAGTAAATGAATAATTGAATCAAAAATTGAATCGAAGAAGATAGAGATATTAGGGCACAAAAATGAAAACAACTTGAATCGAAAGCTGAATCGCAAGGATGTGATTTGCGCACATATATACATACATACATACATACATACATATATATATATATATATATATATATATATATATATAATATGTATGGCAATTCTGTAAATTCTGAATGAATAATACATGTATAATATTTGAATAACGGGAAAATATGCGTGAATAGTGGTATAATGTGAGGATAATATCTAAATAATTTAAGTATAAAAATTATTCGGTCGTTTGGCAAAAAAATTCGGGATGAATAATGCGAGGATAAACAAATAATGAACGCATATATATATATATATGTACTTTATTTATGACTGAATAGTGCAAGTATAACAAACGAATAATTCATGTATAATGCATGTGAATAGCAGTATAATGTGAGAATAATTTTATAATAATACGAGGATAAATATTGTTCTGTTGCTTGGTGTGAAAGTTTGGAAATGACATGTGAATAATGCGAGAATAATTTCATACAATTATTTATATAATTGATTACATATATAAATAATGTGACATACAAATATATATGTACACACACCATGTTATTTGTATATCATGTATAAATAATTATATATATATAGATATATACACACACACACACACACCATGTTATTTGTATATCATGCATAAATAATTACATGTATATATATATACACACACACACACACACATACACCATGTTATTTGTATATCATGTATAAACAATTATATCATAATTGTATGTATAACAATTATATATATAGATATATAGATATTTGTATGTCACATTATTTACATATATAAACAATTATTTAAGTAACTGCATGTATAAATAATTATATATATATATATATATATAAGTAGTGGGATACTGTTAAAATAACAATATATATATATGTACCTATGTACGTACGTATGTATGTATGTATATTTGGGTTAACTGATACCCAAATATACATACATATATTTGGTATAAAATAGCAAATATATATATGTATTTGTTAAATGAAGTAAAAGTACGAAATTATTAATTTTTAATGATAAAGCTAAATTTTTAATAAATAAATGGACTAAAGTAAAAAAATCAAGTTTAAGTCTAAATTCGCTTTAATATAAAAAGTTTCTATTATATATAGCATAGATAAATATATTAAATGAATTGAAAGTATGTTCTTATATTATTTTACTTATTTTCAATTGTTATTTGAGATTTTAATAAAACAAGATCAGTTGGCATTATTACAAGAAAAAAAAATCTTTGCATTTATTTTAATAAAATATGATAGAATACGTTTAAAATGTGAAATTCTTACATAATTTTACTAAGTATCTATGCATTAATAATAATAATAATAATAATAATAATAATAATAATAATAATAATAATAATAATAATAATAATAAAAAAAAAAAAACCATATATTATTATTATGGATAATAATGAGTTGCATTATACCATTATTCATGTATTATCCATCGCTTGCTATTTTATACTAACATTCTACCATTATTCGCATTATTCATTGATCATTCATATGTTATACATATGTTAGACTGAATTTTATTCACATGTTATCCTTACATTATTCACATGTTATCCTCGCATTTTTTACCAAAACAACCGAACAATTTTATACCCGTATTATTCAATTATTATTCTTGCATTATACCATTATTGACGCATTAATTGTTGCTTGGTATGTTATACATCTACCATTACTGGCATTATTCCATAATTATTCATATGTTATGCATACGTTATACCACATTTTTATATCAACAATCGAACAATTTTTATACTCGCATTATTCAAATATTATTATTGCATTATACCATTACTCGCATTATTTCATAATTATTCATATGTTATACATATTTTATACCATATTTTATTTACACGTTATCCTTGCATTATTCACATGTTATCCCCCGCATTAAACAACCGAACAATTTTATACTCATAATTATTCAGTTATTATTCTTGCATTGTACCATTATTGACGCATTAACCGTTGCTTGGTATGTTATACCTCTACCATTATTGGCATTATTCCATAATTATTCATATATTATGCATACGTTACACCGCATTATGCATACGTTACACTGCATTATGCATTATGCTTATGTTGCTTCCAGTTCATAACGGCTTCCACTTTCTCCGGATCCACAGAGATGCCTTTTGCTAATACCGCGTGGCCTAGGAACTTTATAGTTTCTATCCAGAACTCGTACTTACTGAATTTAGCATATAGCTGGTTTCTTCAGAGGGTTTCTAGGACAATCCTCAAGTGTTCTAAGTGCTCAGCTTCTGACTTAGAGTATATTAGGATATCATCCATGAATACCACTACAAACTGGTCAAGGTACTGTCTGAACACTCGGTTCATCAAATCCATGAAGGCCGCCGGGGCATTGGTCAAACCAAAGGGCATCACAGTGAACTCGAAGTGTCCATATCTTGTTCTAAAGGATGTCTTGTAGATGTCAGACTCTTGAATCCTCAGCTGATGATATCCTGACCTAAGATCAATTACGAGGAGCCACTCATTTCTCTAAAATTGATTAAATAGGTCGTCAATCCTTGGTAAATGATATTTTTTCTTTACTGTAGCTTGATTAACTTCCGGTAGTTGACACATAGTCGCAAGGAACCATATTTCTTTTTCACGAATAATACTAGGCTCCCCAGGGTGATTCACTTGGCTTGATGAAACCTTTCTCCCTGAGCTCGTCCAATTGAGTTTTCAGCTCAATTAGTTCTGCTGGTGCCATTCTATAAGGAGGTATGGCTATAGGGTTGGTTCCAAGGTGAAGTTCATTCTTAAATTCTAACTTTCTTGCTGGTGGTAGTCCAAGTAAGTCATTTGGGAACACATTCTCATACTCACTGACTACAGCTAGGTCGTGAATATTCTTCAAATCGGTAAGTTTTTCTTCAGAGAGTTTCTCGAACTCATCCGTCTGCTTCAAGTAATTTAGCAAGGCAAGGGTTGGACTCCTTGGTAGTCTCTGCATATCCCCATTGATTTTAAAGATTTTCCCAGAAGGTAATGTTATGGTTACCTGTCTCTTAGGACAATCAATCTGGGCCTGGTACTGATCTAACCAATCCATCCCCAAGATTACATCATAGCCATAGAAAGGTAAGGTATATAGATCGACTGTTAAAAGTTTATCCCCAAACCTAAGATCACAACTACACATCTTTTTTGAAGTCACAATGGTCCCTATTGGTGTGGACACATTCAAAGTCACAGGCATTGTTTTTGTCACAAGTTGTAACCTATCAGCTAGTTTTTTAGAGATAAAAGATTTTGAGGCACCTGAGTCAAACAACAGTCTCACAGCAACATTAAAAATAGGAACGTACCTTCTACTGCAGGGGTTTGGTCTTCTTGGGTCTCAACCACGAACATTTTGGCCTAGTTCTAACCACGACCCTAGTTTTGCCCTTGATTGGCATTCTGATTCTGTCTGTCTTGAGGTTGCCCATTCAGACTTCCCCCCTGAGTATTCTGTTGTTGCTGCTGGGAAGCCTGAGCTAGTGCAATTGGACAATTTTTTGCCAAATAACCCTTCTGCTTGCATACATAACGCAATCCCAGCCTCTTAGCTTCTTCTCTTGACTCGTCTTTGTTCTGCCCCTGTTTTTGTGGAGCCTTACCACTTTTGCTTTTCTTCTAGGTCCCTTGTTGGTCCTTTCCATTTTCGTTCCTCTTATTCTTTCCTCTCAACCTTTGTTCCTGGTTGAGCTCTTGTTCTAGAATTAGGTCCGTTTAACAACTTCCTTGTAGGTTCGGAGGCCCAATGTCATGATAACCTTTCAGATCTCGATCTTGAGGCCCTGTGCAAATCTGTTGGCCTTCATTCTTTCTTCCCAGATCAGTTCTTGAGAAAATTTGGCCAGCTTAGTAAATTTTCTCTCGTATTCAGTTAGTGTGAGATCCTTCTGATTGAGTCACGAAGTCTTCTTGCAACTTTCTGAGAGTTGCCTTCGAAAAGAATTTGTCATAAAACTTTTCTTTGAACTCTCCCCAGGTCATGGTCGCAATGTCAATGTTGGGATCCATCTGCATCATTCTCCACCATCCATGGGCTAGTCCTTTGAAATGGTGTGTGGCTAGTGCTACTCGTTGTGAACCTGTCACCTTCAACACATTTAGTAACTCCTCCATCTCCTAGTACCAGTGATCAACAGAGATGCAGTCAGTAGTTCAATCAAATGAGGGAGGTTGGAGCTTTTGCAAATCTAGCAGCATCTTCTTCTATCTTTCATCTTCCAGGTCCTTTGGATTCCTTTGACGTTCCTGAGGTACTGGTGCTGGGACTTGGACTAGAATAGGTTCAGGTGCTTGAGGCTGAGGAGCCACCTGAGAGATTATCTATGGAAGAGTCCTTTTTAGTTGATCTAGTACCCTCTGTGACATTTCACTCATTATGGCTTCCATCCGTGCTTCCATTCGTGCCTCCATTCATGCCTCCATCCCAGTAAGCAGTTCTTGCTCTTGTTGTTCAGTCTCCTCAGAGGTGGTGGATCGAGTTACGTACCTTCTAGCTCCAGCCATTTTCTTGTAAAATTGAGCAAAGTGTCAGTGTGTGTCAAATATTCGTGCTATCATGGCTCTAGATTTAGTTTCTATGTTCTCAATTTGTTCAGTGGCCTAAAGTCTTTCTCCTAAGTTCTTTTCATGTATGGATACAGGATTTAGTCTCAAAGCAAATAAATAGTAAAGCATGCATATCGCACAATTATACAATCACGCTAGCACAACGAGGTTCCAAGCTTCCACCTAAGCTTTTAGGTTCAAGTGTCCCATACTACTCTACCCCTTCCACTTAGGCTTTCACTCAGAACAGAGCCGCACCCAAACAATTTTGCAAATTGCTCGATAACTAAGGTTTCCGAGCCCACTATACTCAACTGTCCCATACCAGCGAGCATAGAGAAACCCGTTCTGCCAGAGTTACCAATCATTCACCACACATGGTCCATCATTCTCCAAGTCCAAGCTTCCTCCATAACCCCAAATTCCTATGCATCCCACACTACATAGAAACCGAAAATTATAGAAGCTTTCTGGTCTTGTGTCCTGATCAAACAATTTTTTGTTTTCGCACAAGTTTCAGTCTCTAGCCTATGTCCTAGAGTTTTATGCTTTTGATCCACTGTGCCACCCATGGCTACACCCGTTTCTACCTAAGGTCTTTTCTCTGGACCTAGGGTTTGGTTCTGGTTGACTTACAACCTCTGTCTGGCCAAGATACCACCTTTGACATCTTTTTTGACTTCTAATCAATTCCTTGCCCTAATTTTCCACCTTTTAATTTTTCTTAATAGAAAGTAAGGGTGTTCTTCAACTCCGATTACTCATATAAGCTGGTGAGACAACCTCCAGATCGGGCGGCGAAACCGAAGTCTGCTTAGCAACCTCGCTTTTTAGGGTGGGATAATCCACCTCCCTTTCAATGTTTAACTTTACTCAGGACAAGCCTTACCCACTATCAGCTCAACTTGTAGTCTTTGTATCCAAACAAAAACATTTTCAAAACATGTATTTCCTTTTTTTGAAAACACTTTCTAAAACGTTCTTTAATTTCAAAAATAGAAGGTATGGCATTCTAAATTCAATACAATTCAAATTTAAGGTGAAACCCTAATTTGGGTTTCTGATTCATGTCAAGCAACTAATGTTTAACTTTCTATCTCTAGCCAAATCAACACATGTTTAGGCTTAATTTTCTATCTTAAGCCTAGGGCACCTAAAGCCTCGGCTCTGATACCACCTTTGGTATCAAAGTAACTTTCTAATCCTTGCCCAATTCATCTACTAACCGAGCTCTGATACCACCTCTGTAACACCCCAACCCCTGTATCTTTTAATCAGTGTACATCTCCCACCGTTTTCTTGACAGTGGACTAAACAAAACAGCGGGTCGGGTCAATGCTACGTTACACGAGACACACACTTGTTCTTTTCTTTTCAATATCTTGTGCCTTTGTATAAAATTCAAGAATACAAAATTTTTAATAAATCAAGGCAAATTAAAAGAGATAAAAGAATTCAAACGATTTTACTCATAATAGAAATTGAAAGTACTAGACTTTTCAAAAAGAACTAATTGTAATAGCGGAAGACTTCAAAATACTTTTCAGTAGAAAAATATAAAAACTTTGGGCAACATGCCCTAAAAATCCCAAAAAAAAGTATAATACTATAGAAACTTTTTAAGGACTATCTATATTCAACTGCTCCATGGGTTCATGTTCTTGAAAAATAAGAAAGGAAGAGTGAGCACATAGCCTAGTGGATCCTTTTCGAACAACCATCTTTCATATTCAAACTCATAACACAATCATAA
>JAJIYU010014668.1:0-13110 GCA_030144865.1 Tinospora cordifolia
ATCAACCCATGTAGCTCAAACATATGAAACCATTCAATCGATGACAATTTCAATCATTTTTCATGCAAGGAATACAGTTAAGATAACAACTAGGTCAAACTACTCACCTCGAGTCCTGTGCACCGATTTTCCCTCGATACTCGGCCCAGTCCCACGATATATGCTCAAATCTGCATTATGTTAACTCAATTTCAGTTCCTCATGAAATGTTGTTTAATTGTGGTCCCACTACCCCTAGTTGGTCTCAGTCGACCCAAAATTTGACTCGATTAAACCTGGTCAACCGGTCAAACTTGCTCAAACTTGGTCAACCTCGGTCAAACTCGGTCTCCTTAGTCAAAGTTGGCCAACATTGGTCAATATGGTCAAATTGGGTCAAAATCCCCAATCCCCAACACTTGGTCAAACTCTAGGCCCTTTAGTTCAATTTGTGCAACAAATTTGTCGATTTTCTTGCGATCAATCCAACTGTTGGATTTGCACGAAATCTTCCAGATTTAATCCAGACCCTTCAAGTAATCACCAGAATTAAATTTGGGATTTTTGGACCTCATTTGACAAGTCTTCTAATAGGGATATCAGGTGTTCAAATTTCAGATTTTCATTCTATCGCGCAGAGAATTTTCCGATTTTTCTGTAACCAATCCGTACATCGGAATTGCACAAAAATTTCTAGATACGACCTATACTCTCAATATATTCACCAGGATTTTAATTTTAGATTTTTTGGACTTCATTTGACCTAGTTTTCATTTAGGATATCAAGTACCTAATTTCCGGCCCTTTTTGCTCTACCTGCGCAGCAGACTTTCCAAATTTTCTGCAGTCAATCCGTATATAGGATTGATGAAAAATTTTCCAGATACAATATAAACTTCCTAAGGAGTCTCCAGAATTTTATTTCACGAATTTTGGACCTCGATTGCTATGTTTTTCAATGACAATATCAGGAACATGGTTTTTCTCGGATTGCACATGACAGACAGTCAGATTTCCATCTATTTGAACATCTTATACTTATTGGTTTGAGCCGAAAATTTTGCACAACACTCTTAATTATCGCATAATCATACCTTCAAATTTTTAGATCAATCTGATATGTATAGCTATTTTAAAAAAATCAAAGCAGCAAGCTCAAAATCATAGCATCATGACAGGTTTTTCAAAAATTTTTTAAGTACTAACACATGCATGTTAAGTAGCCTACTTCAACACCATTTTCGACATGCTTCGAGTATTTCTTTGCTATTTCTCACAAAACAAAACTTAAAGTAGACATATCAAGCTTGAAAAGAGCCATATTACCTTAAAATTAGAGCTCGAACGAGTGAAAAATTAGCTCACGAAACTCGGCCGAACACACTTGTTTGGTTTTCTGGGTTTTGCAGTGACGAACGGCCGACCTTCTTGGTGTTTTTAATCTCAACTGGCCAGTGCTTTTCCTCTACAGTTTGCGCAGCCTTGGAGATAGGACTTAGATCTTTCCAATGACTATGAGAATGTGCAAATCTGAGGTGGGATGAGGGAGATACAAAGGGTTGAAGATGGGGTGTTCAAGAAGGTTTTCCTGCAACTATGGTGTTGATGGTGGTGTTTGAATGATCTTTGCAACCCCTTTTGAGCATCACATTTGGCTGATAAATGTTTGGTTCGTGGCTCAATATTCCAGCAAACAAGGAGAGGTGTTTGGGGATGCGTTAATGGCCAATACCATGGGTTAAAACCATGGGAAAAATCAGAAAAATCTGATTTTCCCCTAGCTGAAAATCAGGAGGAAAGAGAAGAAAGGGAGGGAATAGAGAGAAAGGGGGAGGGGGAGCTGGGCCTGCACCCTCTCTGGCCCACATGGGCCTGGGCAGTCCAGGCCCATGTGCCTGGACTGCCCAAGTCCTCTCCCCTTTTTGTATATATAACACATATATGTGTATATGTATGTTTTTTTTCCCTTTTTTTTGTATATACAATACATAAATGTGTATATGTATGTTTTTTTTTCCTCATTCATTTATTCATTGTCCATCATTATTTTCTAAATATATGCTAAATTTCAATTTATGCATTTATTTTCTCAAAAATCATATAATTTACCCGAAAATTGCTATTTTCTTTTAAAAATTAAATAATTACCCCACAAATAATATTTCCTCTCCGAAATTATATTTCCTCAATAATAAATCACATTTTCATCCCGAAAATTATATTTATCAATTAGTCATATTTCTCCAATTAAATGGGCAAAATTAGAGAAAATTTTGAGAAAATTCATATATTTTCATTAAAATTTTAGAAAAATACATGGAAATACTTATTCAAAAATATAGGTCGTTACAGTCTTCCCCCCTTATAAGAAATTTCGTCCTTGAAATTTACAATAATTGGTAACAGAGGTTAAGGAGCAACACCCATCAACTGGAGATACTGTCGGATCATGAAATCTTCACTCTCCCATGTATCCTGCTTAGCATCATGAAACTGTCAGCGCACTCATACCATAGGTATCTCCTTGTTACGAAACTTCCTCACTACTCGATCAATGATAGCCATAGGCATCTCATCGAATGTACAGTTCTCTCGCAGCTCAATGCGTTCCCAATCAATAACATGCGAGGGGTTAGGGTGATACTTCCTCAACATAGAAACGTGAAACACATTATGAACCCCCGATAGCTGTGGCGGCAATGCTAGCCGATAAGAAACAGGGCCTATCCTCTCAAGGATCTCAAAAGGCCCAATATATCTCAGTGCGAGCTTCCCTGAAATCCCGAAGCGTGTTTGCCCCTTCCGAGGAGAAACACGGAGGAAGACATGGTCACCAACCTCAAACTCAATGACCTTTCTTCGGTTATCAGCATAATTCTTCTGTCAGTCCTGAGCAGCCTTTAGATTCTGTCTAATCCTCTGTATCTTCTCATTCTGCTCCTATATGAAGGTAGGGCCTAAGACTGCTCTATCACCTGTCTCGGCCCAACAAGCAGGGGATCTACATGGCCTACCATACAACGCCTCAAAGGGTGCCATCTCGATGCTCGACTGGTAGTTGTTATTATAGGCAAACTCATATGAGGTCAAATGATCCTCCCAGCTACCACCAAAATCTATAACGCAAGAGCGTAACATATCCTCCAAAATCTGGATCACTCGCTCAGACTGGCCATCAGTCTGTGGATGGAAAGCTATGCTAAGGTTCACCCTCGTCCCCAACTGAGTCTGCAATGTCTGCCAAAATCGGGACGTGTATCTAGCGTCTCTGTTGGAAACAATAGATAAGGGAACCCCATGAAACCTCATAATCTCTCTAATATAAAGACAGTCCAACCGCTCCACTGAATCCTTAGTACTCATAGGAAGAAAACGGGCTGATTTCGTCAAACGATCCACCACTACCCAAACAGCATCATGTCTCCTCTGTGTATGGGGTAGTCCTGTGACGAAGTCCATAGTTATGTGTTTCCACTTCCACTCCGGTATAGATAAGGGCTGTAAGGGTCTACCAGATCTCTGGTGCTCAGCCTTAACCTGCTGGCACGTATCACATCGCTGGATGAAAACTGTTATGTCTCGCTTCATCGTGGGCCACCAATATGTGCGTTTAACATCTTGGTACATCTTATTGGCACCCAGATGAACGACGTATCTTGCACGGTAATAACTCCAATTACCGCGGTAATCGCGTGATTAGCACATCCAAATTTAGGGTTTTTCGACACATTACCATGGTAACTGGAACACATCAATTTTTTATTTTGTAAAGCATTACCACGATAACAATTTCTATTACCGCGATAACCAAAACGACGCCATTTTCATGCATTTTTGGTTTTACTGAGCATTACCACGGTAATCCATTTATTACCGCGATAATCAGGGCCTTTTGTCATTTTTCATGTCTTCATGATATTCTCCAAATTTTCTATTAATTTTTACAATTATCCCAAGTTTATTTCCACTTGTATTTCATGATTGTGAAGCATTTTTAATTTTCTAAATTACTTATTTAATTTATTCTTATATTTAAAACTCTCAAAATATTATAATTTGTTCATTGATTTTGGGGATATTACAGTTGACTACAGAAAGATCAACCAAGTGACCATAAAGAATAAGCATCCTTTACCCAGGATAGATGACTTGTTTGATTAGTTGAAGGGAGCCACTCATTTCTCCAAAATTGGTCTAAGGTCAGGTTATCACCAGTTGATGATCAAGGAGGTAGACATCCATAAGGCATATTTCAGAACTCAATATGGGCATTTTGAGTTCATAGTGATGTCGTTTGGTTTGACCAATTCACCAGCTACATTCATGGACTTGATGAACAGAGTCTTCCGACATTATCTGGATCAGTTCGTAGTACTATTTGTGGATGATATCCGAATCTACTCCAGATCAGAAGCTAAATATGTAGAGCACTTGAAGATTATGCTGGGCACACTGAGGAGAAACGAACTGTATGCTAAGTTCAACAAGTGTGAGTTTTGGATGAAGAAAGTCATGTTCCTTGGCCATATCATCTCAGCCGAAGGAATAAAAGTAGATTCGAAAAAGTAGAATTAGTGGCTAACTGGAAGCAACCAAGAACAGTGACAAAAATTAGAAGCTTCTTGGGTTTAGCAAGATACTATCGAAGGTTTGCTCAAGACTTCTCCAAGTTAGAAGGGCCTATGACTAAGCTGACCAGAAAAAGGAGAGAAATTCATTTGGGATGAGAAACACGAGGAATCTTTTCAAGAGTTGAAGAAGAGGTTGACTTCAGCTCCAATTTTGGTTACACTTACTCATAGTGTTTGGTACGTTCTGTATACAGATGCATCACAGAACAGGATGGGCATCGTATTGATGCAAGAGGGGAAAGTCATTACTTATGCCTCTCGACAACTGAAAATCTATGAGCAGAGCTATCCCATGCATAACTTGGAACTAGTACTATCGTGTTTGCCTTAAAGATTGGAAGCATTATCTCTGTGGAGAGAGATTCGACTTGTTTTCAGACCACAAGAGCTTGAAGTACATCTACACTCAAAAGAAGCTGAACCTGAGACAACCAAGATGGATGGAGTTTCTGAAGGACTATGACTTCCAATTCCACTACCATCCAGGAAAGACTAATGTCATAACTGATGCCCTTAGTAGAAAGTTTAATAAGAGGAATGAAGGAAAAGAGCAAATGTATGAGCTAATCAGTGACTACAATCTGAGTGTAACTTCAGACAGAAAGTAGGTACACCTATATGCATTGGTTTCCCAACCAAACCTGCTGTGGCAGATTAGAGATGAACACGACAAATGGATTGAAAACCTGATAGAAGGTGTCAAACAAAGCAAACACACCGGTTTCAAAATTGATGCCAAAGGTACCTTGAGACTTGGAAACAGAGTCTGTGTACCAAAAAGTAGAGAGAGTAGAAGGACCATACTGGATGAAGCTCATCAGACCAAGTACATGATACATTTAGGAGGTGATAAGATGTACCGAAACCTCAAGAAGACTTACTGGTGGAGAGGAATGAAGAGGGACATAGCCAAGTATGTCTCTAAATGTTTGACCTGTCAGCAGGTAAAGGCTAAACATAGGAAACCCTCAGGGATGTTGCAAACACTTTCGATCTCAGAATGGAAGTGGAACAATATTACAATAGACTTCGTGAGCGGCTTACCTGGAAATCAGAAGGTAGAAGACACAGTATGGGTGATTGTAAACTGGCTCACAAAGGTAGCTGATTTCCTATCCATCCGATCTATAAATATAATTGGAAAACTAGGAGAACTGTATGTCAAGGAGATAGAAGGCTACATAGTGTACCCAAGACTATTGTGTCAAACAAAGATTCCATATTCACATCTCAAATCTGGCAAAACCTGTGGAAGGAACTAGGCAATGGACTTACCATGAGTACTGCGTTCGATCTTCAGATAAATGGACAGTCTAAGAGAGTAATATAGATGTTAGAAGATATGTTGAGAGTGTTGTCCTTGACTTCAAGGGTAATTGGAGCAAATACTTGCACTTAGCGAAATTCATGTCCACTAATAGTTACCAGGCGAGTATAAAAATAACTCCATATGAAGCTCTCTACAGCATACCCTGCAAATCTCCATCATGCTAGACAGACTTTGAAGATCATGTACTCATAGGGCCAGACCTAGTACAGGAAATGAATGAACAAGTGAAACAGATACAAAAGAGGTTAGTCATGGCTCAAAGTAGGTAGAAGAGCTATGTGGAGAAGATGTTAAGACTTCTAAAGTTCCAAGAGGGTGATAGAGTGTTCCTAAAGATCAGTCCTCAAAAGGGGATTAAACATTTAAGATTAAAGGGAAACTATCACCAAGATTCATCAGGCCATTCGAAATACTTAGAAGGGTTGGTGAGTGTGCCTACGAGCTGGACCTACCGAATAGAATGTCTTCGATCCACAACGCATTCCATGTATCAATGTTGCAGAAGTATGAGCCAAACCCCACTCACATCATATATTGGGAGGAAGTCAATCTCCAAGATAGTGCCACTTACAAAGAACCAACCATCAAAATACTGGATCGTAAAGTGCATAGTCTCAAAACCAAGGACATCCCGCTAATCAAGGTTCTATAGAGACACCATGACCAAGAAGAAGCTACCTGGGAGTTAGAGAACGAAATGCAGATGAAGTACCCGGACCTTTTCACCACGAGCAGCTAACCGGAGATCATCGTTCAGGTATGTAATCACTCTTTAAATTTTGAGAGAAAAATTCTTTTAAGGGGGATAGATTCTAATAACCGAAGTTTTAGAAACAAAGACAAACGAATAAAAAAAGGGGTTAGGACCACGGTCCCCAAAATTGGGACCGCGATCTTGCATCAAAGATGGGGGCATGGCCATGGGACCGCGGTCTTGTGTGGAGATCATGGTCTTGCATCTCAATTTTCATGAGAAAATAGTCCTGGCTCAGGAAGACCGCGGTCTTGCAAAAAAAAACTCGTGAATGTTGGCAAGGACGTGGGATCGCGGTCCTATGATTAAGAGTAATATTAAGACTGCAGTCCTCAGACTAAAGACCATAGTCCTGCAATTGAAAACCAGAAATGGAAGTAAGGGCACCAAGTTGTCTATATATTATAACATGCGCAAAAAAAATCCTAAACTTCATCATTCATCCTATAGTCGATACACTCCTCTTAGAATAGACCCCTAACACTGACAACCAGTCTTTTCGTTCTCACACACGTCCCTTAGGTCCAGTCCACACCATTATACCTTCTCCTTGCGATCCCACAAGTGTCGTTAAGGGAAAAACTGCATAAGAATGTTGTAGTTTTGTAGTCGAACTCTAGATCTGTGCTAGAACATGTTGTACGATAAGAACTGTCTCTTAGAGGATTGTCTAAGTTTTTTACTATGATCTACCACAAACACAATCGACAGTGATGACTGCTAACCACTTTTTTCATTCTCTGTACACCATAGAGCCTTAGAACTACTGTTTGAGGCATTCCAGCGAGGCGAATGAACAGAGGAAGGAACAGAACCTAGGTATAAAAACCTTTTATCCATTTAAATACATATTTTTATATCCTAAGAACAATGCATAAAATCCCTCGTGCAAGAAGAAATAAGAAACACGTGAACAATGCAATTTTTAGAACCTGACACTGTAGCTTATCGCGCTACCTGTAACACCCTGGCTCCCGAATCTTTCACATACATCGACATATGTAAAAGATTCGGCAGCCAAGGTGTTACACCACCACAGTGACAACCTCGGATGTCGCGATGATGATGAAAGTTTCAACTTTTTTGCCCAAACCACCACAGTATTTGATGATTATGACGTATTTGTGTATCATATATCATGTTGATCACTTAATAATGATTTTAGAAGTTAAGAACAGTGTGAATACTTATACTGACGGGGATTTGCATGTTAAACTACTAGGTTGAAAATTTGTAACTACCAAGACGAGAGTTAGAATGCAAAGAGTATAATAACAGGTGGAAGTGACTACCAAAAACCTTTTAACATTATTTTGGTTTGAATATGAAACATAATTGTGTGTTTACCATTATTTATTATTTAGAATCATGCTGGGAATGTATATGTCTCATATGAATATCTGGTTGCCTTTTTGTGGATTCATAGCAGGCCTTGCCTTGTATGAATATTTAGAATCCATGCTATGCATGCAATGTAAGGAATAGTATGTCTGATGTGACTATAAGCATGATGAATTGTTTATTTATATCCATTGCCATGTATATTGGATATTGAAATTTTGAAAATGCTTGTGGTCAGTAATTGAAGACGATTAAGTGAATGAACCACATACCGGTGGGATGATGAGGATACTACGGTCAGGTCTAGCATCATTGTGGGTATTCCTAGCCCTAGGCGAGTCTCTAATTGAAATGGGACTATGAGTCTAAGTAAGACTTCACTCCCTGGTTTGATGATTGAGTGAGACATCAACCTTAAGATAGGGTTTCAAGTGTGTAACGAGCTTTGGGCATTACATTGAATACTTCAAACATAAGTTGGAATGACAAAGAAGAAATTCTTTCTGTCTTAACGTTGACTTAAATAATTGAATTGTTGAAACGCTTAATGCATTATAAGTGTTTGCATGTTTATATTTTGGTTATTATAATGCTCGAGATGTTTCGTGTAAGATCCACTAGGCTCTTGAGCTCGTCCCCGCTAATCTCTTTTCAGGTAACCCTTGAAGACACTTATGTTAACAAGTAATGAGTTGCATTTTTGTAGTCATAATACACCTCACTATTGAGGTTTTGTAGGCATCGTGTACTTGTTGTCTATAAGTTTCTAGGGCATAAGACCCGCGTTTAATTCATGTTTGGGCATTTTAATTATTGATTTTGGCCATGGGGCCAGGTACTATTTATTTAACCCATTTGAACTCAAACACAAAGTCTGAGTATTTTATTTATTTCAGAATTTAATCATGTTATTATTTTTAGAATGTCATCCCTATTTTAAATCATGCATGATAATATTGTCAATGTTTCCGCACTCTGATATTTTATTCGGATAGTGTGAGAAAGGAAAGACATAAAGGAACTAGTGCTATTCGCATTTCTAAACTCCAGCTTCTAACATCTCAGTTCAAATTGCTAAAGATGGAGGAGCATGAGACCATCTCCACCTTCAACAACAAACTGCAGGACATTGCAAATCGGGCCTTTCAACTGGGAAAGAAATTCTCAGATGAAAAACTTGTGAGGAAAACCCTGAGATCTCTTCCTCACAGATTTCCCACCAAAGTTGTTGCAATTGAGATGGGCATCTCAAGTCAGAAAAAATGATAAGGGCATAGCATTGTAGGCTGAGACGAGGGTAGATGATAAAGAAGATGAAATTGCAATGATTACCAAAAACTTTTCAAAGTTTCCAAAAAGATATGGAAAACAAAATTCCTCTCCTAAGAACAGGTTCGATAGCAAAAGAATCATGAAGGAGCACTTAAAAATAGACAAATGATCAAGAAACATCAAGTGTCATGAGTGTGGTGGCATATGACATATTCAAGCCGAATGCGCAAACAATCTAAAGAAAAAAAATCAATGAATGTCACTTGGAGTGATGAGTCTGATAATAGCCAAGATGAAGATGAAGGGATCACGAGCAATTTCGTTGCATTCACTGCCCCTGTTAAAAATGTGTCTTCAGCTGCTGCAACTACTTATGAGACAGACAATGAGGATGATAAAGTAAGTCTAGATGATTTCAAAAAAAACATATGAATTGATGTATGAAAAATAGTTGCAAGTGGGGACACAAAACAAAGAATTAGGAGAGCAGATTGTCAGGATGAAAGGAACTGTTAAAGCACAGTAGGATGTAATCAAGGAAAAAGAAAGAAAGATTGACGAGTTGACAAACAAAATGGATGTTTTAGAACAAATGTTGCAATGCCTCAATACAGGGAAGGTAAAGCTAAATGAAATACTCCACATGGGGCAAAGCTCTTGTGATCGGAGGGGTCTTAGATACAAAGGAGAGGCTAAGAACAAGTGTCAACTTAGAATTGGAGAAATTGAGCATAGGAATCAATCTAGAAATAAACTCATTACAGAAGTGAAGCATAGATTTTGAACAAGCAGAATTCCCATCTGCCACTATTGTGACAATATGGGTCACAAGTGAAAGCACTATCGTAGTCTTCAGAGAAACATATTATAGAAGAACAAAAAGAAGAAACCCATAATCACGCAGAAATGGATTCCCAACGAAATAAATAGAACACTAGTTACTTATACTGCTTTGTCTGCCTGTTCTAATAAAGCTTGGTACCTCAACAGTGGCTACTCAAAACACATGATAGGTAATAAGAAATTTCTAACATTTTACTATGTAGGCGAAGATGGTTAGGTCACCTTTGGCAATGGAGGAAGAGGAAAAGTCATCGATAGAGGAACTTTAAATGTAGCAGGACTACCTTAACAAAGAGATGTGTTGTGTGTCGAGGGACTGAAAACCAACTTGATAAGCATAAGCCAATTATGAGATGAAGATCTTCGAGTTAACTTCACAAAATAAGGATGTCAGATAGTGGACGACACTAGAGCTTTTATCATGAAGGGAACCAGAACTGCTGACAATTGCTACCAAGTTGAAAAGAACATCATGACTCTTCTGAAACAGTGTCACAACACTACTATAAACTCCTTAGAAATATGGCATCAGTTACTTGGCCACATAAATTTTAAAACATTAAAGAATATCAACAATGCTATAGATGTGTGTGGACTGCCAAAATTAACACCTAATAGATAGCTATCTGTGGTCCATGTTAGCTAGGAAAAAAAAAAAAACAAGTTATCCCTCAGTACAGTATTCAACCACAACTAGAGTTCTCGAATTACTGTACATGGATTTGTTGGCCTAATGCAAACTAAAAGTATTGGGCTAAAAAATATGTGTATGTATGTGCTAATGATTTCTCTCGGTACACTTGGGTAATCTTTATTAGAGAGAAATCAGAAACATTTGACGTCTTCAAAAGCCTGTGCAAAAAAGCTTTAGAATGAGAAAGGAAGCTACATTCAGAAGATAAGGAGCGAGCATGCTAGAGAATTTGAGAACCAAAGTTTTGCAGATTTCTACAATGATCAAGGAATCAACCATGAATTTTATGCTCCCAAAACTCCACAATAGAACGATGTTGTTGAGAGAAAAGACTGTAGCCTGCAGGAGATGGCGAGAGTAATGCTTCAGGCTACAAGTCTTATCACAAAATTATAGGGTGAAGCTGTCAACACTGCAGCATACACAATCAATAGAATACACCTGCGATTTGGAACTTCAAAAACATCATATGAACTATGGAAGGGACGAAAGCCCAATGTAAGTTACTTTCATATATTTGGCAATGTCTGTTACATTCTGAATGACAGAGAACACTTGAACAAACTCAATGCAAAGAGTGATGAAGGCTTCTTCATGGGATATGCTACCAACAGTAGAGCATATCGAGTCTTCAATAATCGCACGCAATGTGTGATTGAGTTTATCATTGTCATCGTTTGTGACTATGAGAAGGAAGGAAAAGCAGAAAATATTGATCAAACTGAAGAACAATTACTAGACAATGACACCAAAAGTAACAAAGAATCTGACAAATAGAATGTTGCAACAAGCAATGAGACAAAAGAAAGCACAGACAATCTAGCAAAAGTAGAATTTGAAACTGTTCAAGAACTTTCATCTAGAGTTTGACTGAACCATCCTTTAGACAAATGATAGGTGAACTAGATGAGGGGAGACAACTCAAAAATGTTCCTCGAAAGAATTATAGAGAAATGGTATGTTTTTCTTGTTATATATCCTTGACGGAACCCCAAATATCAAGGAAGCTCTTGAAGATGAAAACTGGATAATTGCCATGCAAGAGGAGCTAGAACAGTTTGAAAGAAGCAAGAAACAAGGCAACATTGGTAACTGATGAACAAAAAAGGATCTACAAAAACAAAACTGATGAACACAAAAATGTCACAAGAAACAAGGCAACATTGGTAACACAAAGATACACTAAGATTGAAGGAATTGATTTTGATGAAACCTTCGCTCAAGTGGCATGTCTTGAATCCATAAGGATACTATTGGCTGTTGCATGTGCTCAAAAAATTAAATTACACAAGATGCATGTCAAAAGTGTTTTCCTCAACGGATATTTAAATGAAGAAGTGTACGTTGAACAACCAAAAGAATTTGAAAGCTATGAACACCCAAACCATGTGTACCGTCTCAAAAATGTTTTATACAGCTTAAAACAAGCCCCACGTGCATGGTACGAACATCTCACAACCTTTTTGATCAACAAAGGCTACTCTCGAGGTACGGTTGACAAAACCCCTTTCTTAAAATTTGTTGGTAAACACTTAGTAATTGCTCAAATTTATAATGATGACATAATATTTGGGTCTACTTCATCTAGTCTTTCTAATGATCTTGCTAAGTTGATGACGGAAGAATTTGAGATGAACATGATTGGAGAACTTAATTACTTCCTTAGACTTCAAATTAAACAAAGGTCAAAGATATTTTTGTTTCCCAAACTAAATATGCCCAGAACTTAGTTCAAAAGTTTGGTCTAGAAATGAAAAAACATATGCGAACCCCTATGAGCACTTGCACTAGATTTCTAAAGACTAAGATGGAAAGGATGTAGATCAAAGTGTAATAACCCAAAATTTTGTCAAATAATTAAAAATAAATAAGTTTGAGGAAAATAAATAAAATAAGTAAAATAGATTAATTTTAAAGATTTTAAGAAATTTTGGGTGCAAATGGTGGGTTGGCACATGAACAATAATTTATATTGGAGATATAATAAAAATTAGGATAATTAAATAAAAATTACAATTTTAGTGGAATTAATTATGAAGTTTAAGGAGTTGCTTAAGAAATAAAAAAAAATAAAGTATAAATACACATATAGGTTAATATGGGTATGAAGAAAGTATATAGTAGCACAAAAAAAATATGAATACTACATATTATAGGGATATGTACATAGAAAGATTCATATAATTAAATAAATTTATTTATTAAAAATAAATCAAACATTATGTAAATAATGATGTATAATTGCATAATTTATTATCTGAAAATA